>JAZEWU010000013.1:12640-25172 GCA_036362915.1 Geotria australis
GCCGTAGTTTGGACACCCCTGCCCTACACTGACGTACACTACAGGACCCTATACACTGCACTACTGAACACTACACCGCTCATGTTTGTAACACAGGACTATATATAGCTAGATCCCATTGTAAATGCTCCGTGTGCCTGCAAGGGGATGCCGTGGCGGAGAGCGAGCGGGGGTCGTGACCAGTTTGTGGCCCTTCGTCTGGTTACTTCATCTGGAACTCGCCCCCCTCACAAACAAAGTTGTGCTACCCCTGTATTACACAGAGCACGGTGGCTATTTCGCCAGTCTTCAACACATTGGTCAGTGCGGGTGGGTGGCCGGAGCACGACCCGCGAGTGTTGCGTGTGTGTGCACGCGTCGCACCCCGTGACTTCACACTCACCCATTGTGGGTGGAAGCATTGTTGTCACCGCGGGCTGCCGGAGGAAGGGGCGCGGGAGAGATAGAGAAACAGCTCACATAATTATTTTGTCACTTTGGGATAAATTCAGAGCCAGAGTGATGACACAACAAAATAACTTCGTTAAAAATAATACGTAGAAAGCAGACGTTAAGCAAAGAGGGAATCAAAGCGCCCCGGGCACAACATTCTTTGCGTGGGCAGGCGCAGATGTTACCGCCGCACAGACACCCTTGTTAGGAGATCAACTCGGTGCGCGGGGGGCACCGAGTTGATCCTGTACAGGGTCGCGGTGAGCCGGAGCCTGTCCCGGGAGGCACAGGGCGCAAGGCGCTAGTATACCCAGGATGGAACCGCCAGTCCATCACAGGGCACCGGGGGGCAATTTATTCCGCAGGCCAATTTAACCCTATGCAGCAGCATGTCTTTGACCGTGAGCGGGATTCGAACTCGGGTCGCTAGATTTGTAGCCCGGCGCACTAACCACTGGGGCCGCCGCTCCCCAGTCCAAGAACGGTGGACCAGAACATCCCTTTCATGAGCAACACACACAAACACAACGGACACGACTTACCAAGCCTGAACACCCGAACACACAAACACACAACGGACACGACTTACCAAGCTGAACCGCTCCCTGCTGGCTGCGACGATCTGTCACAGGCGACGCGAGTTTATGAGGCTCGCTCCGCCACGCCCCTAATACGCACCCACGAACGTGATTGGCCAAACATCGCAAATCGTGCTCGCCCCCTCTGCATGTGATTGGCTGGCTGTTGAAATCCACCGCGAGTTTTAATCGCATCGTGCCGCGGCGAGACGTGTGTGGTGACGACGCGTTTCTGGGAAGGGACCCCGAACGGTGCCGCACTCAGCTGGTGCCGCGCGTCACTGCAGAGAAGCCGCGCGACGGGCTGTCATGTGCTGTGACTACAACGTTGTGTCCATAGCAAAGAGCTTTCGAGCTTACTGGGTAATTGTCTGCTGTAACAATTAAACATCTATTTACAGCAAAACAAGCGCTGACGTGGATAACATTAGTCCCGAGTGCCTTCTCGTGTTAAATGCTCTTCAGGGCTTCTTCTTCTTTGCGATTCTTCGAAGCGCGATGGTCAGCCTCTGGACATCGTTGTCTTTCAGCTCCTCGGCCTCGAAGTGTTTGGTAGAATTCGCAGGCGACACCAAGTATTACCTGACAGGGATCGCGACGTGAACGCTTCTACCTTCTACCTCATCTACCTCTTCAGAGCTGTTCTTTCGGGATAGCCGTGTCACTGAGCGATCTTCCTCCCTCTCTCTCTCCATCCTCAAGGAGCCTCAACGATGCTTCCAACCTTAGGAGACGAAACGTCGCGAGGGAGAGATGGAGAGCACTCAGTGACACGGCTATAGATTGTATGTAGAGACTCTAGACTGATTGTATGTATGACGCTCATGTCCCCGGGCTTCGACAACATGAAGTTGAGAGCCCATGTCTCCGGGCTCATGGCAGGAGCTACCGCCGCTGTCTGCGCCGCTCCCAATCCCTGCGTGAGCTGGGATCTGCTGTTACGCTTGCGCGTCATCCTCACAACAGATGAAGTCCGAAGCGCGAAGTGTTCCAAAGCAACTTGTCGTTTTAATAATCCACAGGGCACCAATCCACACGGCAGCTGTCCGGCGATATTCCCGGGTTGTCCACGTTGTACCGGCGTACTGTCTCGTTCTAGGTTAGCAGTGGATCCTCTCTCGAGCAGATCCCAACACTCAGAAAACCACTCTCTCAGCCACGGCCCGCAGCTCGCTTCGCCGCACTAAGCCTCTGCCAGAATCCCCCTCTCTCTCGGTAATTTCTCGTCTTTATCCAGATTCCTACTGACGTCACCCGCCTTGCTGGCTCCCTTCCTCGAACGTGTGATATTTAATACAATTAAGTGTGAAGGGCAGGGGTGTCCAAACTACGGCCCGCGGGCCAACTGCGACCCGCCATCCATTATTAATTGGCACATATCAAAGTCTAAAAATATAATGGTCTATGGCCCACACATAATATTTGCGCTTAACTGTCTAGTGAGTGGCCCAGTCCTTCGTATATTTTTTTGTATATGGCCCTCAGGAAAAAAGTTTGGACACCCCTGGTGAAGGGGATACAATGAGGGTGGGTGTCGAAGCGCCCACTTTTCCCCCGTGGCCCCCTTCCTCCGCAGACCTGCTCGGACATGCCTTAAGATTACCTCATCGCATCGTTCACAATACAGCGGGAACTCGACCTGGTTGTCCCTCCCCCGCGCGGTTATTTCGTCCACTAGCTTCTGATCATATGTAGGTCACTGCACTTCGAAGCGTGATATGACATTTTCCCATTTCTTTACAAAGTTCTTTGCATTTTTATTGAACTCTGCGAGGTCTTTTCAGCTGCAGAGGTTGGGTAGTAGAGCACAGACAAGGCAGTGTATAGACTTAAGACTTTATATATGGACTGTAGATTTAGGGAGAGCACTCAGTGACACGGCTATTATTGCCCTGTTCGTGTCACGTGACAACTCTGCAGAGGATCTGACCAATCGTCTGTAGGCTGTTCTCTCGGCTCGGAGCTGATCGCATCAACGCCATCAGAGACTTACACAGACCCATAGACTTACACAGAGACCCATCCATCCATTTTCTAAACCGCTTGTCCTGGTGAGGGTCGCGGTGGCAGAGACCCATAGATTATAATAATAATTTTACATTTATAACGCGCACATATTAATTAAATGTCAAAGGCGCGAGGAAAGCTCACAGAGGCAGCCAGGCGGTTTGCTGGCGCTATATTGCCACACACTGTTTCCTTTTCGAATTCGATTCTTCGAAGCGTGATGGTTACATGATAGTTTCCCATTGCAACAAGTTCTTCTTTAGTTGCAGATAGTACGTCAACATTTAGAGATATAATAGTCAGTGCTGGCCTTAAAGGCGTGCATTGGCCTCTCTTCTTGCTACAGACTAAGGGGCTTCTGCCATCTGTTGAGCTTCTTGACATCGTTGTCTTTCAGCTTGGCTTCCAAGTGTTTGGCTGAAATTGCAGGTAACACCAAGTATTACTTGACAGGGATCGCGACGTGAACGCTTCTACCTTGATCCCTAACTGTTTCCTTTCAAATATTATGATGTTATCGGCCAACTAATTCATGAGTGGTTTTTTTTAGTTCTGGGAGGAAACCGGAGAACCCGGAGGAAACCCACGCAGAACAGGGAGAGAACACACAAACTCCACACAGAAAGGCGCCCAAGGCGGGAATCGAACCGCCTCGGGCAAGACCATTCTTTCTGTGAGGCGCGGATGTTACCACTGCGTCACCCTGCAGACCCAAACAGCGACTCACACAGACCCATCATAGACGTACACAGAGACTCACACTCACAGAGACTGACACAGGGACCCATTTGACTGACTCTTCAATCAGCGGTTCTCTCGGATCGGCGATCAGCGCACCATCCCAGTGAGAAGAGCAGGAACCAGAGAGCAGCTGCTGGGAGGGTTTCCACCTCTCAGTAAACACCGGGACACCGGAACCATGAACACTCTTAAAGTGCCATGAACACTCTAAAACCATCACGAATCGAGCTGTGAAAACCCACCTCGGTACATATCTAGCATTTTTAAAGACAAAATGGGGGTCAAGGTAGAAGCGTTCACGTCGCGATCCCTGTCAGGTAATACTTGGTATTGCCTGCGAATTCTACCAAACACTTCGAGGCCGAGCTGAAAGACAACGATGTCCAGACAGAGGCTGACCATCCTGCTTCGAAGAATCGCAAAGAAGAAGAAGAAGACAAAATCACACTACGCAATTGGCTGTCACCAATCGTGAGTCGAGACCATCGATTCGCACACACGCGGCACACCTAGGCGGAATCGTTCATCACTAATCGAAATCAACCTACCGAATCGATTCGACTCTGAGAACGGGGAGGCGGAGTAGAGCGCGAACGCGTCTCGCTGCCATTGGTCGGTATGTTGGGACGTCACCGCGGCGCTTCAGCCAATGGGCGCGCGCCAGCTGTTGGGCGGCCACGTACGCCGTGACGACACGCGCCGTCCGTGACGTCGCGCGGGTCGGGCGCCATATAAGGCGCGTGGTGGGGGGGGTGGGGGTGGTTCACCCGCGCCGCTTTGACGTCATCTTACCGGAGACGCCGGTTCGAGACGCGGCCGAGCCAGGAACGCGCGGGCTGAGCGTGGAACGTCCATTCGTCTGTGTTCGTCGAGAAGCGATGCTCACGGGCGGGATGCTGCTCGCGTTGGCGGCGCTGGTAGCGATCACACCGGGCGCGGCGCTCAAGGAGGGCGAGTGCGATGGTGAGTCGGCAAGGCCGGCGGTCGGGACATGTCGACCCGTCGCGCCCCCCGTGTCGGCGCCTCGCTCGCGTCTCTCTCCCTGGCGGAGCTCTGGGTTGCTCTCTCTGGGCTCTCGGCCGCCCGGTTCGCGCCACACCTGTGATTAACACCGACCGCGGCGCTTGTAACGGAGTGACATTGCGTGCTGCGGTGCTCCTGTGGACGGACGTGGTCCCTTACCATAGCACGTGTAAATTCCACCAATGGCTCGTGCGATTGTCGACAGATCGCGGGAAGCCTTCGTCCAGCGGTGGATTGATCGTGGCCGATGGTCACGCATGAGTCTCCTAAGAGACGCGTCTGGCCAGGTCACTGCCGCGAATGGGACACAGCTGCTTGGCATGTACTTGTGTACAGTGGGTGGACTGACTCGTCGTGTGTGATTCCACTGCTGGATGAAGGCCTCAATACGCCTGCAGCTAAGTGGGTTATTTAACGTCGCGCTGAAAGACCGATACGGTGGCGCGGTGAGTAGCGCTGCCGTTTCAGGATGAAGTTGCCGGGTTCTAATTCCGGCTCGAGTGTTGTCCTTTCTCCCCGTGCCTGGGTGGGTTTTCGCCACCTACGCCCACAGTCCAAAGACACGCAGCAGTTTAAGTTAATTGGCCTGCGGACTAAATTGCCCCCGGTTGCTTGCGATGGACTGACGTCCCATCCTGGGTATAGACTTGCTTGCGCCCTGTGTCTGCCGGGATAGGCTGCGGCCCACCGAAACCCTGTTACAGGATTAAGCGGGGACCGATAGTGATGCAGTCACACTGAAGGTCCGGAGCATGTGCGCGGGGGTCTTACAAGCACAGTCCAACATTGGGCATTGACTGGCGTGCAGGTGCCAACCAGATGGATGAGTGCAGCGTGATGGTTTGTGACCCTCGGGTGAAAGGCGCTATATAAACGCTATTATTATTACTTGATCAATCGTCTCCAACGTGTGCAGAATGCAGGTGCCAGAGTCCTCACTGGCAATAAAAACCAAAGCAAAAAAAAATATCAAGGCTGCTTTGGATACACTGAAAGGTCGCGAAACTGGCAATCTTAAGAGCGGCAAAAATCTGCCAGCGTCCCCCAAGATGGCCGTCACTTCCTCAAAGACAAACACTGAGGGAGACGGGCAGGGAGGGTGAGCGACAGGGAGGAGACATGGATACAGAGACAGGAAGACAGACATGAGGGGGAACCAACGCCAATCTGTCCAGTGACCTCTTCATGCACCTAGCCTGGCACAGCAGGCAGCCCATGGCACCTGGGTCTGTCCCGTGACCTGTCAGCGAGCTTTCGACACTGCGTGCTAGCCTCAAGTTGCACCTGGCCTGGCACATGACTGTGTCCGTAGGCAGGGATGCCAGGAAGCAGTGCATTGCAGTAATCAATTCGTGAGGTGATGAAGATGTGTATTAGCTTCTCAGCATCAGCAGGTGACCGGATGTTGTGCAGTCTGGCTATATTTCTGAGATTGAAATAGGCTACCTTCGTCACCTGGTTGAGGTGTGTCTCGGAAGCGAGTGAGGAATCAAGAGTCACACCTAGACTCCGGACTGCCAAAAAAAGTGTTGCTGATTTTCCGTGCTCTGTCGTTGTTGACATGTCGTTCTCTCTGCAGCTTTGTGCAGCGCTTTGTGACCCTCGGGTGAAAGGCGCTATATAAATGCTATTATTATTATTGTCTGGTCGCCAAGCAACAATTGGATAGGCTTAGCCTTGGACAATTGCTGCGGGGTTCTGACAAGCAAGACCTCTGTTTTTGATCGCCCCCTGCAAGCACTATCCCAACTACACGTGTATTTTCGTTCAAATTTGCCCTAATGTGTGTTTTCAGGGTTCGATTCATGATGGTTGCTTTTCAAAGCTGTTCTTTTTTTTTCACAATATATGTTCGGTTTTTTTTAAAGTGTGTCTACCTTTGGTTTACATTTCTGCTGGCCTAATTGCTATGCGTATTATGGTTTCATCTAAACTCTGGCAAAAAGGTACCATAGACATTGCGTAACACAACCTTAGACATTACTCGACTTGAACTTCGGCCTTACTCCTGGTTCAGAGATGTGACGTGATTCCGGGTGATGAAGTCATCGGCTCATGAAAATGCGTCACTATGTAAACATTACCTATAGACTCAGTTCCTGATTAGCTGACGACTTTTTAATGCCTCCCTTGACTGACTCGTCCTGTCTTTGAAATAAATATGCCCAATGTATTTGCTGTGGTACGCTTGCAATGCACAATATCGCAAGCGTAGCAAATCATTTTTAACAATATACAACTTTAGTAGGGATCTCTTGGTCTATACAAAAACGAATTTACAACTTTAGCCACAGTGAATTCACCTTGACGTAGGGTAGGAGCAGAGCGCGATCGAGGGCCCTGATTGGTCTCTTGCCCCCAAGCAAGACGAGCTGACGTGCCTCAGCCGTTCCAGTCTTCCCCATCTCTGACCTCTGCAATGCAGAAGGGCGATTGCCCCAGACGCCACCCATTCTAGATCTTGTTTGTTTTGAGGCCACGGTGGTAAGTTGTTTGTGCCTGTCCATCCGTGCCAACCCAGTATAACAAGCGCCTCGTTAACCCAAGGGGACTAGGGCAGTATGGGCCGTGTCTCGACACAATAAAACAACGTACACACCTTCGTCAATGAACTGCTGGATTACATCCTGCCCACGTGTTGAGGTTGCGTGCCAAGGGCTCGTTTACCTTGCTCGTGGGGTCAGTGGGGTCACGGTCACCCGACACGCGTGGGAATCCGGAGAGCAGTGACACGGCCTGCGGATACACTCTGCGAAACCACATGACGTTAATGTTGCTGTAGCTGACGGTGGAGTAATTCTGCACGTTACGCAACCGTTTGCCGTATAAACATGATTCGTTTGTCTTGTGTTAGTGACTTTACACCAACACCAATGAAACACTACGGTTGTTCATGTCGACACTCTTGACAAGTTATGCAATTTTGAAAAAGACGTGTGGATAATGTGGAATCAAACCATGACTTCTTAATGCAACGTTGGTGCAAATGGGTGTTTATCCTCCTGTCGGCGAGCCTTCGACACTTCACGTGACCTCAAGGTGCATATGGCCTGGCACAGGCGCCGTGGTGACGTCACCGCCACCTAGTGGCGAATGGCGGTTGTTATCCTTGTGTGTAAAGTTGAAAGTGAAATGGGACTTGTACCAGACTTTTAACTGAGGGTACCCAGGAAATGGCTGTCCCCGTCGATTCGGCATCCAGGATCTTGCCGACACTGGTGCGGTACTCTAGACTGGCAATTGCTGAGACCAGGCGTTAACATGTGTCGTGCGTTAACATGTGTTGTGCGTTACTGTGTTGTGTTTTTGACAGTGTGCATTACCTTCCTGGAAAAGTTTTATAACTCCTTAAAAGAGAAGAATGCAGTGTTCACCGCGGACAATGTGGAGAAGGAGCTGATCAAAACCTGCAGTGATGCCAAGGGCAAGGAAAACCGCCTCGTGAGTGACCCTGTGCAGTGGGCTTCTGTGCCGTGGGTGTTTTGCTTTAGCAAGTGTGGTGGTGTAAATATCTTTGAATTTATTTTGGGTTTTCTGTGGGTGTGGCAGGGGTGTGGGTCATGACAAAGCTGAGTATAATTTTAATTTTTCAGTGTGACACAATAATTTGGGGCAAGCCTTATTGGTTTCCCTTTGCATATTTTTAAGACGGTCCTACTTTAGAACAGTCGGCCTGTTTTTTTTAGTTAATTGGAGGTACAGTAAGTTTACGTTGGGAATGTGTTCCTGGAAAATAATAAGTGCAAATCTATCTTACCGTATGTGTAATGATCTACATTTAGGATGCATTCATGACAGTATATTTTGGTAAGAATTTGTGGGAATTTTTTTAAAAATAAATACCATAAAATAACAAGATACTGAAGATGTTTAACAAGTTGTATTAATTTGTATATTTAAGAGTACTGTACTCAGGAGAGCTGGTGGTGGACAGTGCGTTCAGGAGGGTGGTACAGTGTGCGGTAAGGCAGTGGCACAGTAACCGCCTGAGGCCCTGGTAGTGTGCGGTAGCCCAGTGGTTAGCGCACTGGGCTACGAATCTGGCGACCCGAGTTCGAATCCCGCTCACGGCCAACACCAGTGACGATTTTCTGAACAGGTCCTGGGCCTCCCCTAGGTCGACTCAGCCTCAAATGAGTACCTAGCGCGGTGTGTAAACATCGCCACCGGGGAGACAAAGGCGGCCGGGCGTGGTGCTGGTCCCCCACTCCCTCGTGTGCCGTGTCGACCTTCATAGGTGCTCGCTAACGGCACTTGCCCCTACAGTCTGTTAAGGCTATACGGGGGATCTTTGTTTTTTTGTGCCACCTGCGCTGCTCAAACTACACATTTCTTTCCGTTTTTCAAACTTGGGTTGTAGTGAATCGATGCCTTTTTAAAAATTGAATTACATTCCCGTATTCTTTGGCGACGTTACAGTGAAACTGTCTAAATCGGAACAACGTAAATAGAGGAATTTCTGTTGAGAAAACGAAATTCACGGTTTATACCCTTGTGTTCCTAAAACATGCACGTTGTAAAGTGACATTAACCTCAGGATTGGTGGCTCACTGTAATTCCAAAACTTGTTTGGCTGCTTGCAATGCGACGTCTCATACCGAGCCAGCTTTGTTTAGATTCTAAGATAATTATCCAGGTATAAGAATACAGATGTAGCCTCCTAGGATTGGGTGATTGTTATGTCTTCAGCCGAGTTAATATTGACTAGAAATATCAATTTAGGGTTTTAGCTCGAATAGACCTAGCCCATCTAACGGATAAAATTAGTCGAACAACATTTGTGCAATGAACCACTCTTTGTAAACTGTACAAGGGCCTTCCAGTATTGAGCAAGAGACGGGTCAGGATAACTCAAGAAGCTGCAGTGGTCATGTGTGGTCCAGGAACATTATCGTACACCCGAGTCTGATTTAAAGGGGTTGTGTGCACGTTCACCTCGTCAGGATTTTAATTATGATGTAACGTTCGTGTCGATGTAAAAATATCTTGGGAAAAGTAAGTTGCACTTTTGCCCGGTGTAGAGGCCTCTTGAAGAACCAACTCCTGTCGCGTGTGTGTTTTCTGCAGTGCTACTACCTGGGAGCCACGAGTGATGCGGCCACTAAGATCACCAACGAGGTGTCCAAGCCGCTGAGTTTCCACGTGCCGGTCGTCAAGATCTGCGAGAAGCTGAAGAAACAGGACAGCCAGATCTGCGAGCTCAAATACGGTATGTGTGCCGCTCGCTCACACACGGCAGTGCCGTTGTTTCAGTCCCTTCCCTTCCCATTCTCAGCCTCACAATGCTGCTGCTGTTTGCCCTCTCCCCACAGAGAAGCAGATTGACCTGAGCACAGTTGACCTCAAGAAGCTGAAGGTTAAGGATCTGAAGAGAATCCTGGACGACTGGGGAGAGGGATGCAAGGGCTGTGCAGAGAAGTCCGATTTTATCCGCAAAATTAACGAGCTCATGCCCAGATACGCACCCAACATCGCCAGGAACGACCTCTAGCAGCCTCGACTCGAGATGTGGATGAAACGCTGGCGTCCTTGAGGGGAGGGGGGGGGTCTGTGGGGGGGGCTTGTTGCTATGCAAATAGGACCCCCACCACACTCTGCTCTCGTTGTGGCCGGCGCTCAACATTGAATTGCAAATGTTATCGTGGTGTTGACTCTTGGGCACTTTTCTGTGTAAGGAACGAACTTCCTTGCGTCTGGGAAATGAGTTTGCGTGCCGCAGATGTGTTGCCGCGTTTGCCTGTGAAGCCGGAGGCTGTGTCGCGTTACACTGGTTGGGTCTTTAAACCACAATTTGTTTTTTTTCTTTTCCCCTGAATATTTGTAACGAAAGGGATTTACTTTTAAAATCTGCATTACCTTTTAAACCACGATGTAGAGTGATGTGTTTGACGATCCTCTAAACATGGCGAGGTTGGGAGGGTTAAAAGGCTGTCTTGACAGTGACCCCTACCAATGCAGATCCTGGGTTAAAGATTAGGTGTCCACAAGGTTAAACAGTTCTCGTGTTGTTTGGGCTTGGCCTGGGTTCCACAACAGTATAAAAACTGGTTTGGTTTTCCTCTGTGGTATGCTCAACATTTGAGAGGGGTATATGTACATTCATGGATTGGAGGATGGCACAATGCAAATCACTGAGTTGCACAACTTTCATTAATGAAATGTGGTTTTGGTCAAGGCAGGGCTATTCAATGGGTTTTCATTTCTTGGACCTTTCCCATCTAGATTTGAGGCTCTTCTCCGGAGAGCTTCTGGAAAAAATGTGATTTAGCTGTCAACATTTATAATATTAATAATAATATCAATTTATATAACGGGTGAATAATAATAATATCAATTTATATAGCGCATTTCACCCGAGGGTCACAAAGCGCTGCACAAGGGCAGCGAAGAAGACGGCATGTCAACAACGAAAGAAAAACCCCCAATAAAAACCAAAGCAACGGAAAATAAATGATTAAGGCTGGTTCGAATATACCGAAAGGTCGTGAAACTGGCAATCTTAAGAGCATTTGGCATCTATTTGAAGGTGTGGGGAAATATGGATGTAACAATTCATCGATTAAAGTCTGCTAATGTGTCAAATCTGTCTGTAAAGAATCTATTATTTCTGACCTATAGAAATAACTGTTTCACAAACCCTGCAGCCAGTGGGTACAGATTCTACATGCAGCAACATTCAACGTGGGGAAAATATTTGATTGGCGAATACCCCATCTGAAAAGTTGTCCAGTTTATGGGAGGTGACTTGTTAAGTCCTCAGATGTGCACAATTCCTCGTTTTATCATTATTACCTTTCCGTTTTGTTGTTGTTATGGATCTGCTGTTGTGGGTGTTGCTAACATTAAGCCGAGCAGTAAAATGCGCCTTTTCTATGGAAATAAATTATTTTCACTCGTTTACTTGTGACCTGTGATTGCCATCCTTGAACCACTTGGGGGCATCCGTTTGAGGCACGGATGACGTTGTGTGGAAGGCAAAGCGGTGGTCAACGATCCAGGAAGCAGGTTCGTGACCTAAGTTGGTGTTTACATGTAGCATGGGGTTTTCTACAAGCACTCGTTTTATGACTGAACAACAACCAAGCGTGATGGTTTTATGACAGTTTCCCATTTCTTTACACAGTTCTTTGCATTTTTATTGAACTCTGTAAGGTCTTTTGAGCTGCAGAGATTGGGTAGTAGAGTGCAGACAAGGCAGTGCTCCATAGTTAGGGTCTGCTTCTCCACATTCATAGGTGGTTGGGCCGGTCTTGTAGCCCCATCTGACCAAAGCAGCTTTTGATCGTCCCGTTCTAGTTCTCAAGTGGTTGAGTGTCTTCCACTGAATCCATGGTGTTGCTAAGCCAGGAGGGAAGTCTTCAGCAGGTGGGATTCCCATGCCAGTTGCAGGAGGGTCACTCTCAAGCTTTTCCATCCAGAGCTGGAGTCCGGTTTCTTCTCGAGATGTTGTTAGGGTCTGCGCATGGCTGAGGAAGCTTCTTCTTGACTTCAGTCGTTGGGCCGGGGGTTGACGTCAATGGAGGAGGTGGCGTTCATCGCTAGTAGCCTTAGTCATCTCGACTCGACTGGCCACTTCCCGTCTGATATCAGCAGGGGCAATGCCAGCAAGAAGGTACAGGTTGTTTGTGTGTGTGGGTTGCAAGCAGCCAGTGATCAGGCGGCAGGTGTTGTTCAATGCTGGGTCAAGTTTATTGGCATAGGTTGATCTCTCCCAGACAGGACATGCATACTCCGCAGAGGAATAGCACAAG
>JAZEWU010000013.1:25672-42927 GCA_036362915.1 Geotria australis
AGCGTCCCCTAAGATGGCCGTCACTTCCTTAAAGACAAACAGGGAGGGAGGGTGAGCGACATGGGGAGACATCGGGACACAGAGACAGCAAGACAGAGAGACAGACACGAGGGGGAAACAACGCCACAACAACGTTGTGGTGAAGGTGAGTGGTCGCGGTGTGTGGTTTCTGGAGACCGCGATCTCGAGTTTCAATCCCCGGCTCCTCCACGTGGGTTTGGTCAGATGCCCCCTCGGGGCCTCCGGCAACATGCTTAGTCTGATTTTCTATGCACGGTGCTTTGGTAATGACAGTTCAAGTGGAGGAATTATCAGCCGCTCGCACCCATTCATCACCGCTGAAGGCCAGCGACGTGGATCTGAGCATTGTCAGAAACCGCTTCATCCTGTCTGTACAGGGTTGCGGTGAGCCGGAGCCTATCCCGGCAGACACGGAGTAAGGCAGGGCTATACCCAGGATAGGACGCCAGTCCATCACAGGGCACCGGGGGTAATTTAGTCCACAGGCCAATTAACCTATGCAGAAGCATGTTTTTGGACTATCAGCTGACTCGTGTCAGCCTTACCCCCACATTCACTCCACAAGAGTATTCTTAACATCTGACAGCACAAGGGGTATGTATGGTGGCTGTTTTGTCAGACATCTCAATGCGCAAACACACGTATACCTCCGTATACCTCGATACTCCTACAAGCTATTGCCAAGTCACGGCGCCAGGGGGAGGCATTGCACTGTGAACCTGGTCAACGCCATTACAGTCTTGCCCGTGGTTCAGGATTAAGCGGTTTCTGACAATAGATGGATGGGTAGTGAGAAAAGTGTGAAACTAGATCATTGTCCACTGTGCCAACACGTCCAAGAGGCTACAGTGAATAATGAAGCTCCTCATTAAGTTGATTAACACTCGTGTTGTTAAAGGCTTGTCACAAACTGAAGCCTCACGGCCGGTGTCTGTTGGCTCCATCCCTGGCCCGTGCTTGGTGAATGCGGGCGGTGACCCCGCGTGTAATGGGTCAATCGCTCCATGGAGAGGTCAGGTCCAGCAACATGCAAGTGGCATTAGGCTACAAAGCGTGGCGGCGCAGTGGTACCCACTTGCACCTCACAGCAATAAACATGGGTTCGACTCCCGGCTCGGGTGTGAATTTCTGTGTGGAGTGCGTGTGTGTGTCAGCATGGATTTTACAATGTTTTAGGTGATTTTATTAAGGAGGATGTACACGAACAAATAGCTGCCACAACGTTCCCTCCGCGCGCGGAGAGCGACCCAATAGTGGCGGCAGGCGTGCACTGCGGCCCTTAACTAAGTTACTGTGTTAGTAATAGTAATAAAACACTCATTCGTTAATTGTCCGATGACATAGTGTATATAGGGAGGCAGTGTGTGGCAATATGAACGGTGGCTAACCGCGTGGCTGCCTTCCCCCTGCCTCTCTGCGGTTTCCTCGCTCCGCCTCTGAGTCGTTTCCTCTTCGAATGAACGCCTTTGCAATTGATTATGTGGCAGTTATAAATAGCATTTACTATTGAGGTTTGGTGGAGGGTGACAAACTGTGCAACGTCGCTAACGTGCTCGTAATATTAATCTTCTTTTTCTTTTTCTTTCGAAGCACATTTTATATAGCGCCTTTCACCCGTAGGTCAGAAAGCGCTGCACAAGGGCCGCGAAGAGGACGGCATGTCAACAACGAAAGAAAAAAAACAACCATTAAAAACCAAAGCAACAAAAAATAAACGATTAAGGCTGCTTCGAATACACTGAAAGGTCGTGAAACGGGCAATCTTAAGAGCGGCAAAAATCTGCCAGCGTCCCCTAAGATGGTCGTCACTTCCTTAAAGACAAACACGGAGGGAGACAGGGAGGGGGGTGAGCGACAGCGAGAGACACAGGGACACAGAGACAGGAAGACAGAGAGACAGACACGAAGGGGAAACAACGCCAATCCAAATTAAACAATCAACATTGAAGCACAAGAACCAGTAGTCAAAGTGGCTGGCGATGAGGGTGCAGGCGATGGTCTGTGCTGTTTGGGTGGAGATTAGTGGACGGATTTGCCACAGTGCTCGTAGGTTCACCCACTCACTCACTATGCTGCGTCTTCCTTATGGAGATTGAAGTGCATTGCTACCGAGCAAGGGGCAGCGCGCAAGCGCCGTACCAAGCTAGGTGCATTAGGCAAAAGAAACGGGCCGACGCGGACAGTGAACCGCGTCGAGTCGTGAATACGAGTTCGGATTAGCATGATTATGCTGTTATCGACCAACTAATTAATGAGTGTTTCTTTTTGAGTTATGGGAGGAAACCGGAGAGCCCGGAGGAAACCCACGTAGTACAGGGGGAGAGAGAACACACAAACTCCACACAGAAAGGCGGCCCAAGGCGGGAAGCTCAACAGATGCCAGAAGCCCCCCAGTCCGGAGCAAGAAGGGAGGCCAACGCCCGCCGCCCCCAAGGCCAGCACTGACCACTATATCTCCAAATGTTGAAGGGCTGTCCGCAACCAAAGAAGAACTTGTTGCAATGGGAAACAACTGTCATATAACCATCACGCTTCGAAGAATCGAATCATAAACTGTGCAACCAGGCGGGCGCGGGCCAACATGCACCCCAGTCCGTGATCCATCCATCCATCCATTTTCAGAAACCGCTTAATCCTGTGGGGCAGCACGGTGGCGTAGTGTGCAGAGCCGCCGCCCCACAGCAAGAAGTTCTCGAGTTCGAATCCCCGGCTCGGGGCCCCTCCGCGTGGGCGCTCGCCACCGGGCACCCCGGCCTCCTCCCACCGTCCAAAGACACACCGCCAGGCCAATTGGCCCACTGAGCAAATTGCCCCAGGAGTACTCGAGGTAGCAGATTGCTACCTCGAGCAGATTGCTACCTCGAGTATTCCTCTCGCCTCACGCACACATTTTCACACACGATTCCTCACACAAACACAGTTCTCACAAACACAAAGATCCCACGCATTGCCTTGACAGACCGTCTGGCTAAGTGGCGTTAGCGAGCACCTATGAAGGTCGACACTGAACTGGGTAGTTATTTGAGGCCGAGTCGACCTCGGAGAGGCCCAAGACCGGTTCAGAAAATCGTCACTGGTTGTTGGCGGTCAGCGGGATTCGAACTCGGGTCACAGCAAGGTTTTAAGCCCAGCGCGCTAACCACTCATCCACCGATCCACACACCGCCATTGTCAAACACGATTCCCCACACACACCCACACCACCTTTGTTGTGAGCGAGAAGCTATGAAGAGAACTATATACACAGCGACACATGCCTTGCCAGACAGTCCTAAATGGCCTGACTTGCCTGTTGAGGTTTTAGTCAAAATAACACTCGAAAGTTCTTCATTTTTATGGAAATGCACCTTTATTAGGCGAGTCACAGATGGAAACACAAATTTGACAAAATGAATCAGGTATCAAAACAATGTAACCTTTCCGTTGTTCTCTTTACATTAAAAAATAATATAAACACAACATACACTTAAATACTTTACAGACAAACCCGGCAGCGCACTGTATTCGTTTGACATTAAACCGCACGGCCTATGTGCTCGCACTATCGCCTTGTACAACGAACGAATGCTCCACAGAGCTACATAGAGTTCATCTCGGCCAGTTGCGGGCGACGTTGCAATGCCACTCGCGGGCAGTCGCCACTCACAGTACTGCAAATGTTGTTCTGTAGAAGCAAACCGACCGAGGCTCTGTGCGGCACCCCAACGCCAATATGACGCTTTGACAACACGGACTTGAAAATGACCGCTCTAGAAAATCGCAATGCAGTAATGTCACAAGAGCACTATAGTGGAGAACCTAGCATTAACTTAAATGGTCTTTCTCTCAAACTCGCCTGTATTTCTAGGTGTTATTGCGGTCTATTGTCTACATACCAAGGTATACCTACTGAAACAGCTGAAGACGTATTGAAACAATGGCAACAGAGGAGGCAGGTGGCACTCACAACACCATCATCTCCTGAAAGTCGCGTTAATGTAGCGCACACTCCAGTTTGGCAGTGGTGAGAGTTTTACCCACAATCAGTCCATCCTCTCTTAGAGGTAAAGACACGAGTCCCCACTGTGGGCAGTCTAACAGAGGTTGTCCTACAGTAACGTGGTCCCCATAATAGGATTGTGGAATTTCACCACTGGCTGCAATACACTGCCTCATTGCTGTTAGAGCGGGGCAATGCAAACACTTCGAGGCCGAGCTGAAATCCAACGATGTCCAGAAGCTGACCATCGTGCTTCGAAGAATCGCAAAGAAGAAGAATGCAATTCAACCACGTTGCTGGCTTCCCGTTGTTAACTCCCAGAAGCGTGATGATGATTTGGCTGCGTGAACCACTGACCTTCCAACGGTGACCCTCGGGTGAAAGGCGCTATATAAATGCTATTATTATTATTAACACTGCGAGCAACCGCCACCTGGCCATACATCTATAGAGCATGCCAAGAGTATTGTGCATGTGATAGACAGAGAGGGCACCTTGCTGTGGGTGAACACAAGCCAAGCGCTGCTCTCACACGGATGTTATAAGGTGCACTGTACCTGGCACGGACAAATACACACAGGCGCACAACGCACAGCGCGTGTTCACTCGCGAGTGAACACAGCTTCCGGGTGAACGAGCACGGCGACGATAATCAACACAGACGCTCCCACGGTGACCACACTCCTCTACGAGTTCGCGTATTCAAAGTGTTTTTGTAAAAAAAAATTCAACAATTAATTCCTGTTTTTTTACAAAGCGAAAGCGATATCTTGTTATTTAAATTCGACATTCGATTTAAACCGACAAGAGAAGTATTTTTTTTAAAGCACTTGTGTTTCTATTCGCAGTCGGTCAGCTTTGTAAGACCACTCTTGGCAAGAAAAGCATTTTGTACGAACACGGATCCCAAGAGTGGCTTCTCTGCGGTTTTAATAATTTGTTATTTGCCACGTCAAGCCGTGACCGGTTCACACGTCACAATTGCACGCGCGCCAGATTTGTGCAAACAAACATCAGAAGCTTGCTGACCACTACTGATGTTTTTGCAATTTTCATCCCAGTTGCACTATAAACAAAAAGTAAATATCGACGAGACTAATTTGCGTGAATGACGCACAGCGAGCCACTCCCTCATGCGTGCCAGAGTTGGCGGAGAGAGAGGCACAGTGAAATGACTCAGATGTAGTTCTGTGATGTTATTTTCAGTGATAGTTCCCCAACGTGACGCGATGTTTTCTTGGCTGAAGCGCTTCTGGAAGAGACGTTTCGTCGCGACTTGCCAACGCGACTCCAATACGACGACAACTGGGAAGTCACGCACGATTGACAGCAGATCCACAGCGAGACTCGCGACCCCAGCACACCCGTGCGTAGGTACGTACGGGCACAAAACAAGCTGGGTCTCGTACGCGTCCGTCACAACGCATCCCCTGCCACTAACCCCCGACAAGGGTGCGCGTCACACATCACGACGTCACTACTGTTATAGTGAGTCCACGTTCGCGGGCTCATGGAGTCAGTGCAGGAGCTCACCGAGCCAGAGAGCTGGCGCCCTTCTCCAGCAGGCGTCGACGCCTCGTTCCTGAGCATTGTTGTGTGCACAGCAGAGCAAGAGTGTCGGCTCGCACGACGCGAGTTTGGCACACATCGATTCGGTACCAAAGAAAATCAAACGATTCACGGGTTACACGCTAAACCGACGCGCTTTCACTTGGCGCAGTGGCCTCTTCTCTCAGAAATAAAAGTTAACTTTCATGGCGCCGAGTTACACGCATGCATTTGGAAATTCACGGGTTATTATAACGTTATTGTCACTATTTTATACTTTTTTTTTAAATGACTAATATTCCCCTTCTTGTTATTGGCGTTTGTGTCGCGAAAGGAAGACGTTTCGATTCGGAGCTCACAAGGTGAGCAGCACAACATCGCCTCGTGTCAATACGGACCCCGGAAGATGACCTCACAGAACTACTTCTGAAATCACTTCAACAGGCGTCGCATCCAGCCACGCTACAACAACAACAACCGCCATTCGCCACTGAGTGGCGGTTACGTCACCACAGCACCTGTGCCAGGCCATATGCACCTTGAGGCTATCACGTGAAGTGTCGAAGGCTCGCCGACAGGAGGTTACAGGGCAGACCCAGGTGTCATGGGCTTCCTGACCGAGATAACTGGCAGATGCACCACCTGAGCTCCCTACTGTGCCAACTTGCTATGTTTTGGCCGCTCGGCGCTCGGCTCGCTGTTTTGAGCGTCGCTCCTCCGACCTCTGTTGTTACTGGAGGGCGACTGCCTCCAACTGCCCGGTAGCGTCCTTCACGAACCTCCTCCACAGAGGTCGATCTTGACACCACTGGTCCCAGTTTTCAGCAAGTCCACCCAGCTCCAGAAGAGATGGACTGTGCCGCATCAGTCCAGCTCTTCTCCAGCCTGTGCTGCGCCCGTTTAGCCCCATCTATCCGGCCAAACAGTAGTTGCTTGGGCATGCGATGGCTGGGCATGCCGGCTACATGGCCCAGCCACCTAAACCTCGCCTGCCGGAGGAGCTCACAAATGGGACTTTGTCCAGATCTTTCTAATATTTGTGAGCTCCTCACACAATCCAGCCTGGTTAAGCCCAAGATGGACCGTAGGCAGGCAAGCCGGAAAGTTTCCAAACGGCGTAGATATTCCGCCAGGGGGGGTCCACGTTTCGCTGGCATAGAGAAGATACGGCATGACCACGGCTGAGAAGACCCGGAGCTTCGTGGGGAGCGACAGACCGGGCAGCTTCCACACAGCGTTATGCAGCCGATAGAATGATAATGCCGCTCGACTGATCCGCTGCTAAACCGGAGCCAGCCGTAAGCATACAGCCACACTGCGGCACACGTACACGCCTGCAAAGGATGTACGTACGTCATATGGGAAAACTGAACATTCTAGTACCTCGTAGCTGCAGCTTTCCAAATTAACAACCTACATTTAACGTGATGGGTTTTTTTCGTGCAGTAATTTGGCGGCGAGGCTGAGACCATCAAGCTGACTGTTGGCGAGGACCTGATTAAACACAGGCAACGGAAGTCAGATTTAAAACCCCGAATCACTCATGGAGAGCTCAGGGATGTGGCCATTTTTTACCATCCGAACAACCCACACGCCGCCATCATTGTTATTCCCGTACAATACTATTATTTTTTGACATTATTACTACTTATTTATTTTTATGGAGCGGGTTTTTTTTACATTTAACCTTGCAAATAATTGCATTTGTTTGTTAATTTATGTAGGTATTTCTAAATGTAATTAAATATAAGGCCTACATTCAGAGAGGCCTTGCGGAAGCTGCGTTGATGTCCGCACATCCTGGGTGATTCTTCCGCTCCGTGTGATAGGTCCATCGGTGAAGCACCGCGTGTCGTCTGGTCTATCTGAGCAATGCATCTGTTACTGTGCTGGTGGTGGTGGGGTAGATGGCCTGGGTCTGTTGGGACCGCACTGATTATTTGGTGGCTTGGTTTAAGGAATGCAATGGGTCTACCTGGTGCTGTACTGTGTAGGGGCTGCAGTGTTGTATGAGTGGTGCAGTGTGTATGGGCTGGGTGTGTGTATGAGCTGGGTGTGTGTATGGGTGCTGCAGTGTGTATGGGCTGCGTGTGTGTTTGGGCTGGGTGTGTTTATGAGCTGTGTGTGTGTATGGGTGCTAACGACCTGCTACATGCTGGGCTGCTCTGACGGGGTTTTGATGGCGCTCCGTAGCGTTCCTTTCACCTTCATGAACTCCGGGGCGTTTTTCTGGGCCTCCTCCTGCCTCTGCTGCTCCAACTCCAGCTGATAGAGAACATACGTAAACATTATCTTCATCATGATCGTCACCACCAGTCATCATTAATCATTGTCATTGTGATCATCACCCCTGTTCTCATCATCAATATCACTTCATATTGTATCCATACATCCATTTTCTAAACCGCTTGTCCTGGTGGGGGTCGCGGTGGCAGCAGTCCAAGGAGAGTGGACCAGACATCTCTTTCCTCAGCAACATATTCCAGCTCTTCCTGGGGGATTCCCAGGCGTTCCCAGACCAGCCGAAGGATATAATCCCTCCAGCGTATCCTGGGTCGACCTCCAGGTCTCCGCCCAGTGGACCGTGCCTGGTAGACTTCCCAGGGGAGCCTTAGGGGAGCCTTCCACGGGGCATCCTTACCAGATGCCCGAACCACCTCAACTGGCTCCTCTCAATCCGAAGAAGCAGCGACTCTACTCTGAGGGTCTCCCGGATTTCTGTTCACTATTTCTGTCATCGCCATAAGTGTCGATCATCAATATTGCCAGTCGGCATTATTGCTGTCACTGCAATGCAGTGGCGTAGCGTGGGTTGCCAGCACCCAGGGCAAGGCAAGTATCACGCCCCCTAACCCGTGGACCGTTAGCACTCCCCGAGTCCCTTCCACCAGTCCAGTATTGAATGAGAAATGACTACCGCGTCAGCTAAAAAAATATCACAGCAAAAGTGTTAGGTGGCAACGTTCATTTGCTCCGTCATTTTGAAAAACTATGTAGAATGTTCGAACATTGTGAGATTTTCTGTGTGAGGGAGGAGGGCGCGCTATTTATTTATTAATTATTACGACTTTATTTTTTTATTTAGAAATGTTGCGCCCCCTAAGAATTTTAATAATAATAATAATATCATTTATAGAGCGCTTTTCACCCGAGGGTAACAAAGCGCTGCACAGGGCTGCAGAGAGAACGACATGTCAATTCAATTCAACTTTATTTGTCAACTCTACCATATGTACAGGGCATACAGAGAATCGAAACACCGTTACTCTCAGACCCCGGCGTTGTTTACTGTCGTTCTGCAAATGACTCGCAGAAACCAACGGCTGTACTTAATGGTCCGACAGTAGCCGCTGCATCGGAACGCGCCGCCATTTCCCCAGACCCCAGCGTTGGCATCCACATGGAAGGACTTGGCTTGGATTGACTTGGAGCTTGGCTTGGCTTTGGCTTGACTTGGCTTTGGCTTGACTTGGCTTGGCATGGCCCGGCTTGGCTCCACATCAGCTTGGCCTGACCTGGCCTGGCTTGGTTTCCAAGACCGCGGGTGTGGTAGGCCGCTGGAGCAGGCCCAGGCCCCGAAGCTCGTATGGACGGTCTAGGCTTAGATCGGCTTGGCTTGGAGCTTGGCTTGGGTTGACTTGGCTTGGCTTGGGTTAACTTGGCTTGGGCTGGACTTGGCTTGGCTTGCAAGGCCGGTGTTGTAGGCCGCTGGAGTAGGCCCAGGCCCCGAAGCTCGTTTGTCTGAGGAGCACCGAGTTAGAGTCCGCCAGCTGGCTTGGTTTGGCTTGACTTGGCTTGTCTTGACATGGATTGGCATGGCTTGCGAGGCCGCGGGTGTGGCAGGCCCAAAGGAGCAGGCCCAGGCCGCCGAAGCTCGCCCGTCTGAGAGTGCGTTGGTAGAGGTTGTCCACAGTCGTTCTGCAATGGTGTCTAGCAGTAACTGACGGCTGCAGTTGTATCTTGATGAAGACATAGACAAAAAAAACGAACATGAAAACATGAAAACACCGTACTTTGGTCTGAGAATGGCCGCAGCGTAGAGAACGCACCGCCATTGTAGCCCCGGGGGAGGGGCTACAACGACAGAGAACGGAAAATCAGCAACAAATTATATTTTTGGGCTTTTTTTAAAATCCGAGCTGTGGAGAGAACGGCATGTCAACAACGGGGAAACAGAATAACTGAGAGTCAAGCAATAGCGATAAATTATAAGACATAGGACACAAAAACAACAGGAAAAATAATAATAATAATAATTCTACAACAAGCAAGGAGGGAACAGATGTACCCGAGGAGACGTAGATCGGAAGCAAGAGAGAGAGCCAACATCTCGGCACGGCACCACTGACCCGCACCAACAATCCAAGCCAGAGGAAGGAATAAATGTTCCCATGAAGGCACGGGTAGGAAGAGAGCCAACATCCTAGCATAACAGCATTGGGCCGCATCAGTAGGCTTTACGGAACAAGTAAGTCTTCAGACGAGATTTGAAGATGTTCAAGGACTCCGCTGAACGAATTTCCAGTGGAAGAGCATTCCAGAGTCTTGGAGCAACGCGAGAGAAGGCTCTGTCACCCATCGAATGGAGGCGCGACCTAGGAACATACAGCAAGCATGTATTGGAGGATCGTAGTTGTCTTGTTGAGGAGGGTGCCTGAAGAAGGTCACGGATGTATGTCGGAGCTAAGTCAGTGAGAGCCTTGTAAGTGAGAAGGTGGATCTTAAATTCAATCCTGTATTTAACAGGTAACCAATGGAGAGACATCAGTACTGGGGATATGTGATCATGGATGGGTGTGCCAGTGAGGACTCTGGCAGCCGCATTCTGGACACGTTGGATACGATTGATCAGGTAGGCAGGGATGCCAAGAAGCGGTGCATTGCAGTAATCGATTCGTGCAACGGGGCAACCGCCCCGGTGGCCCCGCCCACGCTACGCCACTGCTGCAATGATCTCAATCATTGCTAGCGCTTGCATGCCCACCGACTGCGACGACGGGGCACCGTGGTACCGTCTTGCATCGTTGTCCCACTTGGCCCATTCGACGCGACACTGTAACTCCTTATATGGGCAGGCCACGCCTCTTCTTCCGTCGGATTTCACTGCAAAATCGCATCCTCTCGTACTACAGGCGTGGGCGACGCACAGCCAACTCAACCTCCTCCACCTCCTCAACCACCTCCTCCAGCACTTCCACCTCCTCGACCGCTGCCGCCGCCGCCGCCACCCAGCTCAAAGTGCGGCACCAGGAGCGGATGGTGGAGCGCGGCGGCTAAACGAACCGCAGGCCAAGCGTCAAGTGCGGTCCCGTTCAGACGAAGGTGCGGGATTGCTGTCCGGCATGACGGTGAGAACAGATGTTTATTATTACAACAGAAACAATACCCAGTGAGCTCGCTCCATCGACATCTGCAATTGTGATCCACGCGCAGTGGCTACGTTCTGCAGCACGCGCGTGTTTCTCTTGATAGTAAATCGTGCGCGAGTGCGTTTGCGCGTGGCCACATTGCGAGTGCAGCCCCCCTGGCGCGAGAGTTATTGGCGCCACCTGCACGCCGCACCACCTGCACGCCGCACCACCTGCACGCCGCACCACCTGCACGCCGCACCACCTGCACTCGCTGATTTACTCAACAGCTGTGAACGTGTGACGGCGCAGGCTCCAGGACATGGGAGAACCCACCAACAGAAAAAAATCACCAGAACCACAAATAGCACAGGGGCCATTGCCTCAAACCAACATGCTCCTTATAACCACGACCCAATGGTTGTCTTAGAGCAGTGGTCTCCAACCCTTTTCAACACAATATCACTTTGAGAATCTATATGCACACAAGATCTACCCATACAAATGGGTGGCTGCGTTCTTTTCTTTGCTGTTGCGTGTGTCTATGTGTGTGTATGTGTGTGTCTTTGTTCTTGTGCTTCAATGTTGATTATTTAATTTGGATTGGCGTTGTTTCCGCCCGCATGTCTGTCTCTGTGTCTTCCTGTCTCTGTGTCCCTATGTCTCTCCCTGTCGCTCACCCTCCCTCCCTGTCTCCCTCCGTGTTTGTCTTTAAGGAAGTTACAACCATCTTAGGGGACGCTGGCAGATTTTTGCCGCTCTTAAGATTGCCAGTTTCACGACCTTTCAGTATATTCGAAGCAGCCTTAATCATTTATTTTGTTTGTTGCTTTGGTTTTTATTGTTTTTTTTCTTTCGTTGTTGACATGCTGTCTTCTTCGCGGCCCTTGTGCAGCGCTTTGTTACCCTCAAGTGAAAGGCGCTATATAAATTTATATTATTATTCACAGTGTGTCACCTGCGCTTGCTGCACGCTATCTGTGCTTGCTATCTGTGCTTGCTGCACGTCATCTGTGAGCGACGTAACCCTATCTGTGAGGGCTGCACACTATCTCCAGCAGCTTGCATTTGCGACCCATAGCCGTAAGTTTTGAATACAACCACTGTACAGAATCTCGGCTCTTCCCATTCTGTCTCTCTATACATTTGTTTTTATGTTAAGGTCAATGGTTCAAGACTCTGGGATCGACCAGTCGATCCCATGTTGGAGGCAGTCAGATGCATGATGATGCCTCCAGCGTCGGAGGTGAGAGGTCGCGAAACAGAGAGGAGGCATGCCCGACACGGCTATCCCGAAAGAGCAGCTCTTAACAACGATTCTCAATCCTGTTCCAGTTGTGCGTTGCCAAATCCCAGGATGTCAGCGGTGTCGGCTCCACGCTCTGACATGGCCATTATGAACTCGCTGAGCCAGCCACACACCCAGGGGTGCCAACCATCCCGGATTGGCCGGGAGCCTACCGTAATCGGCATTGATGATCCGGGGACTAATCGTAGCAATCGATAGAACTAGATTGGTTATTTTAAGAAAAAGAAAAACTACACATTAAATAATAAAATCTCCCAGAATAGCTTCAGCCAGTTGGCAACCCTACGCACACCTCCAAAATCCGGTGGCTTCCACGATTTCAGACCTTGATCCGCGAAAGCAAAGCATTTGTGGCAAGGCCGAGGCGACAGCCGCACACGTGGGGCTGCGAGCGGGCGGGCACGCACGGCACCCGCTCGCCCTGATCTCGCCGGCGGCACCAACAACGACCCCGGGGGGGACTCGAGGGTTCGGTAAGAACCGACCGCAGCCTCACCTGCTCAAGCTTCTGCTGTCGCTTCTGAAGCTCCTTCTCCAGGGGGTTGATTTTTAAGGCTTCCTCCTCCTTCCGCTGCCGCCCGGCCTGCTCCCATTTCCTCTTCTCCATCACTTTCTGCAGCTCCGGCTTGTTGAGCGGCAGGTTGCCTCTGTAACGCACGGACAACGACAAAGTCAGCCTTAGTCTGTGCGTCAAACGCTGTTAAGCGAGCACGTGTAGAGGCCGACAGCTCACGTGTGCCGTGTCCGCGATATCACGTGGGCAGTTATACCGTGGCCAGCACAGCCTGGCGTTCATAGTGGGAACCATAGAAATAGGAAAGAATGTGGAAAAACACTCGAATTCCTACGGCTCAAAAAAGGAACAGTGCTCTCAGCTGACTTGTTAGTGGAGTCTCCACGCTGCAGCAAGGCATCGCGCTCCAGCGCAGACCCAGTTGCGTCCCGTACTGTGCGGTCACTCCCGTCACACTGGATTGTGGGTTCCTGGTTTCCCGTCACGTTATATAATGCTTTATAGTTTCATGTCGTGACTTGGTTTGTCAATGTATTTGATACGTTACAGCTCTGAGGGTTCAGAATTTTAATTTGTATAACACGCACATCTTTACACGACCTATCCCAAAATGAGAAGAGTACGAGTCGTAGTATTGGTCGTGAAAGCCTACGTGTAACATTCAGCAGAACTGTTACAAAAGCCACATTTCTTCACGAAATATTTCGTGAGGGAGGACTGCTAAGGCCCCTCTCCAGCATCGAGTTATGGGTCAATAGGGAATCAGATTATGGCAGCAACTTATCGGGCAGGAAGCAGGCGGTGAGGCTGCACACTGAAATAAGACAGCAGGAACCAGAGGCGATCAGATGTGCTGCGGACAAAACTTTTGAAGGGCAGGGAAACAAAAGGGTGGAATTTTATTCGAATACAGAACATTACCCCACAGCAAAGCATTAGCCCACAGACATAAAATACAATCGCCTGTTCATTCATCGGAGGAATTTTGGCGTTCCGTTTTTACAGTGCGTGTGATGAATTTACAACGATCATTTTATTCGTAAACTGTATCGACAGCTGCCAGCACAGTAAACCACACTACAGCACATGCAGTGTGGTTTCTAGAGGCACACCCTGCTATGTACACGCAGAGTGAGCGTGCGAGATGATTAACACAGGAAGTGCAGTGCAGATCTTATCCGTCCACGTGGCGTGTCTATGCCCAAGCCCAGGCAAGAAGAATTATAATAATAACGATTATGCAGTAACGGCCAAGAAATGTACGACGTCCGACAGGATGTCCACCGAGGAGATGAAGCCACTGGTGAATCAGTTATGTGCAGGTGCTGGATGGATTGCTGCATCGTGAGATGGAAAGGTGTTTGAGATGGCGGTGGCCTTCATCTAAAAGTCGACTGATGGATCTTTACTCAAATAAGTAAAGATGTGCTTTCATCTATGATTTAGTTTGTTCTTGCTCTCCTTTGCAGAAAGGTGGTTACGGTCACCGTTTCAGCTCGGCCTCGAAAGACAACGATGTCCAGAAGCTGACCATCGTGCTTCGAAGAATGGCAAAGAAGAAGAAGTCACCGTTTGACTGATATTGTTTTGATGAGAAGCCGAGCCTTTAACAGTGGGAACATCTTCCCCACAGCCGCCGCGATCTTATGGGGCTGGTGGAAGGTCGCACGGCCCCGTTGGTTGCCCAGCACTGGTCTGGCGGAACCCGGGCGGGGGTGGGGTGGTGGTGCAGGTGAGCTCACTCAACGTTTTGTGGTTGCAGATGAGCTCGCGGTGGAGGTCGCGGTGGTCGCGCGACTCCTTCACGGGGTTAACGAGGCGGCGCGGCTTTACGAGCTCCGAGTCGTCGGTGGGGCACAGTGGTGGCGGCGGCGGCGGGAGCGGGGGTGGCGGGGGCGGTGGGGGCAGCTCCATATCCAGGCCGTCTCCCGGCTCGTCGCAGCACTCGGACTGGTGCCCCGACATCACTCCTGCATCACGAGAGACAGCACGGCACACAGCGGGGGGAGGTCACCCCTGCAGAACGGCACACAGCGATCGGGGGGGCTCACTCCTGCAGCACGGCACAAAGCAGGGGCGGTCACTCGTACAGCACAGCACACGCCGGGGAGGGGGGCCTCACTCCTGCAGCACGGCACACAGTGGGGCAGGGGTGTCAGCCAAGCGCGGGCGTTCTCGATTTTGCTGTGTCTTAAGCAACTTTCTGTGTCTTGGTATTGCCTGCGAATTCTACCAAACACTTCGAGGCCGAGCCGAAAGACAACGATGTCCAGAGGCTGACCGTCGCGCTTCGAAGAATCGCAAAGAAGAAGAAGCAAGATCACACAACACCAACGACCAGGCACCCTGAACGCTCTCAATTTTATCAGCTTTCTGAAATCAAGGAGGTATGGATAGAGGCTTGCCGGGGTTTGGTCAACATTGGCCACAAGATGACCACGAAAATGTAATAAATGTTTGAGGTTCCTTTTCATGTTTTGCCCTTGTACAATATTAAGTATTGTAATTATGAATGTCCTTGGTAAATTGGCTATTAAGTCAAACGGAAATTATCTTTAATGATGAAGTATTTTTGTTTTAACCGAGTGGTTAGCCTCTAAGGAATATGCTGGGCCCCACCACAGGAATGTGGAATTGTCACCCCTGTTTCTGGAAATTCAATTGCACCCTATGCTCATGCGTCTCCATCCTTCTTTAAACGAATGGGGAGTGCCACTCATCTCCATGGGTGAGCCAACGGTGGAAATGCCACATTTCGATGACGGCTGCCAGTATCTCCGTGGCGTGACTGATGACGTGTCGGAGAGCGGTCTTCGTTTAATCAGTCAGGACGATGAGCTGAGTGGACCCCCAATGGTCGGTTCAACTGCTGATCTCCTAGTTGCTAGCGGACTGCTTTCCCCATGGCCAATAAGCACGAAACATTAATATGTCACAATTATGAATACTGGACTTCTTCTTTGCGATTCTTCGAAGCACGATGGTCAGCTTCTAGACATCGTTGTCTTTCAGCTCGGCTTCGAAGTGTTTGGTAGAATTCGCAGGCAACACCAAGTATTACCTGACAGGGATCGCGACGTGAACACTTCTACCTTGACCCCCAATACTGGACTGAATACTATGAATCCGGAAAATAGTTCAGGCTGGCTCTCTGAGCCTCTGGTATTAACACTGAACCCTAACAATGCTAAGAATGCCTTGGCATAAACCTCGGGTATTAACAACGGATCCTGTGAATAATGCCGAGTGCTGCAGATTTGGGCTCCGAGTCTTGGGCATGAGTGCCGAATATATTAGCGTCTATACCCATCGGTGCCAGTCTGCCTCATTGAGCTTTTCATATAATTAATGGACCATAAGAGGTGAGGTAAAGGTGCAGCCCTGAAATTGCTCACGAACGCCACTGCGATCAGAAGGGCCTCCACGAGAGAGAGAGGGCCTCTCTAGGATTCCATGCTGACCAGACGTCTTGGAAGAGATGGGAGTAATAATAATTAATAATTTTACATTTATAACGCGCACATATTCATTCACTGTCGCGCGAGGAAAGCGCAGAGGCAGAGGAGGCAGCCAAGCGGTTTTGCCGGCGCCATATTGCCACACACTGCTTGCTGTATATTATGTTATCGGCCAAATAATTAATGAGTGTTTTTTTAAGTTGTGGGAGGAAACCGGAGAACCCGGAGGAAATCCACGCAGAACAGGGGGAGAACCCACAAACTCCACACAGAAAGGCGCCCGAGCCGAGATTCGAACCCGGGGCCTTCTTACTGTGAGTACCCACACTTGACCCCACCACACACGCCCTGCCGATCGAATGGAAAACCCACTTATACTGTGGAGAGCTGCTTTAGTCATGTCAGGGTACTTACTGTTGCATATATTCGCTCTTTTAACGTGCAATAAGCTCCTTCTTCTTTGCGATTCTTCGAAGCGCGATGGTTAAATTACAGTTTCCCATTTTCTTACACAGCCCCTTGCATTTTCATTGAACTCCGCAAGGTCTTTTGAGCTGCAGAGGTTGGGTAGTAGAGCACAGACAAGGCAGTGTTCCATAGTATGGTCTGCTTCTCCACATTCACAGGTGGTTAGGCCGGTCTTGTAGCCCCATCTGACCAAAGCATCTTTTGATCGTCCCGTTCTAGTTCTCAGGCGGTTGAGTGTCTTCCACTGTCTTCCACTGGTGCATCTGCGGTAGGAGGGAAGTCTTCAGCAGGTGGGATTCCCATGCCAGTTGCAGGACGGTCACTCTCAAGCATTTCCGTCCAGAGCTGGAGTCTGGTTTCTTCTCGAGATGTTGTTAGGGGCTGCACATGGCTGAGGAAACTTCTTCTTCTGCTGTAATAATAAACCTCTAACCAATACAACTCAAGAATCGAACCCTATCGAATCCCGCGGGAATTGATTCACTAATGGAGTCCCGCCCCGAGTGGCGGAGCAGGAGTATTTCGTGTGTGTTTACGTCTTATTGTCGGCACGCTGGTGTTTACAGTAGATTACCACTTACGCCGCGGATTTCCCAATATCGTGTTTACA
>JAZEWU010000013.1:48295-65979 GCA_036362915.1 Geotria australis
TTGCGGAGTTCAATGAAAATGCAAGGGGCTGTGTAAGAAAATGGGAAACTGTAATTTAACATCGCGCTTCGAAGAATCGCAAAGAAGAAGAAGTTCCCCCCCGTGCCTTGTGATAGACTGGCATCTCATCCCGGGTATAGCCCTGCCTTACGCCCTGTGTCTGCTGGGATAGGCACCAGCTCAACACGACCCTCTACAGGATTAAGTGGGAACTGAGAATGAATGGCTTTCAATTTGACCCAGCAGGGGTGAACCGGGTTAATTTATTTCCCGCTCCCGTGCTCCCTCACCCCGTTCCTCACCCTCCCTCCCTTTCTCCATCCGTGTTTGTCTTTAATGAAGTGACGCCCATCTTAGGGGACGCTGGCAGATTTTTGCCGCTCTTAAGATTGCCAGTTTCACGACCTTTCAGTGTATTCGAAGCAGCCTTAATCATTTAATTTTTTGTTGCTTTGGTTTTTATCAGTTGTTTTTTTTTTCTGTCGTTGTGCCGCGCTTTGTGATCCTCGGGTGAAATGCGCTCTATATAATGCTATTATTATTTACACAGCTCAGACTATTATGTAAAGGCTTTGAGGTTTATTATTGAGCAAGTCGATGCAAGCAGTGGGCTTCCCTCCGAGGGAAGCCCACTGCTTGCATCGTCGTGTTCGTACAAACCGCTCGTGATTTACGCACCTGTAAAGCAAAGCGCGCGTCTTAATAGCTCGTCTCAAGAGCCACAAGGTTATAGAGAACGTGCCGTGCTTATTTCCAGCAAGGAATTTGACAAAATAATACAAAATGTTGCCGATCCATCCTAAGACGGTAAATCTTGCCTTGCCCTAGAAAGTCGGAGGTTTAATGGAAGATAAATTGAACTATAAATCGTGCGTGCCCTCTACGGAGATTCGCGAAACCACGCTTACCGCAGAAAAGTTGTGGCATCAATCTGGGGAGTCTGATGTGACAGACGCCACCATCCCGCGACAGGTAATGGCCCTCTGATGCCCGTATCCGACACTATAGAGAACAGAAGTTTGAACCAAGGTCTCGGCCGTCTGTGACCAACGTGGTTTCTCAATTGCGGCGGAGTTGAAGTTCCGAGCGAGTATATCACGACTGCATGAAAGTCACCGTCGTTCGTTGTTTACGAGTTCGCGGGGTTAACGGTCGGCTAGTGCGGCGGTAAAGATTTTGACCCAGTCAAAGGGTTGCAAATGCATATCCCTGTGGGGGCTGGTAACATTAGCACCAGTTTGTAAAAGGTAACCAGGGGTTGGTCCTGCGAGCTGACTGCTGCACACCGGTGATGCGGAACGTGGAGTTTCCTCCACTCGCTAACGACGGACGGCCGTCAGCGCAGACGCGTTGCATCGTACCGTCATCCCACATCTACGCGCTTCACATTAAGCCAGTCACACGAAGGCGCGACTGGCGTGGGGAACCCCTCGTCCAGCAGTGGAGCGACACAAGGGTCGTACGCGCACGCGCTCGGAGCAGCCGGTAGAGGGGAGCGCGGCCAAACGCTCGCATGAACTCGGGGCCAGATTCTCATCTTGACAAACGTTCGGTGAAAACGTGCAAATGTTGAAATTCGGTGCCGCGAGCGTCGGTTCCGTACTGGGTGGAGTGTGACGAGCGTCACGTGTCCCCTCAGAGGCCGCCGCGGCGATCGGAACTCTCGCACGCGACGTTTGTCTTGCAGAAGTTGGGCACGGTGTCCGACGTCTTGGCGCACGTGCCGGGAACGTCTGCGGGAACCGAATTTCGGGAACTGGAGTGTTTGCAATTCCGTGCAACCTACAACCGCGAAAGACCCTGTGTTGTGAGATGATAGCGAGTCACCCCTCCTTCCTCCTCACCGCCCCCGATTCGACGCTTGCTCACGATTCACTTCACAGATTCCATTCTGCCTCACGATGCATTCAGAACGCAGTGGCCTCAGCCTTCTCGCTGGTTACATCACGGACAATATACTTGAGTCGGGGTGAATCGATTGTTTGACGCATCAATAAATCAGTCAATCAATCAATGTTTTACGTCGCACGCGTTACAGGTTTGGACACCAGATATCTGCCGCAGCAAACCGGTTCCAATGTCAATTCAGAAACACATCCCCCAGCGCACGTGTGGTACACACTGTAGTGTCGTCAACAACCATGCAGTCGGGCCCCTCCGTCAGCAGGCGATCCGGCATTACTCCACTGTACACATTTCCCTTGTCAGACATTATAAGTCTTAACGTTGAAAGTGCTCAGGTGGTTTTGGTTTAAGGTTGCATGCCATTACCAACACAGTTAACTTCTGCTCGAATTACTTATTTTAACGGAGACACAGACAGCAACCCGTCTCTCAAGTGAGCCGCGCCTCGTCAACCTCGCTAATGCCAGCCGCAGCAATTAGCGGCTCGGCGGGTCGGCGGTGGCGCAAGGCGCTCGGCGGAAGGTGGCAACGCTGATAAACCCCGAGCGCGCCGACCGCGTTTCCTCCACGGGCGCCGCGCCCGCTGTCCCGTCACGCTCGCGTTCGGGAACTCGCGAAGGTTTCTCAACGTGGGAACGTGGGGGAATCGCGCGAGCGTTTCCGCACCCGAGCTGCGCTTGATCACGGTTCCCGGAGTGAGAAGCGGAACCCGAGGCGGGCGCAATGGACGCAATCGATACGGTGGAAGCCGGTTGTAATACTTGACAAGTATTACCCTCTCCGGTAATACTTGGTATTGCCTGCGAATTCTACCAAACACTTCGAGGCCGAGCTGAAAGACAACGATGTCCAAAAGCTGACCATCGTGCTTCAAAGAATCGCAAAGAAGAAGACCGCCGGTTGATTCTGCCCCCCTATGTTGAGTACCGCGTTCCCTTGCTCACCGTGGGGTTTGCGGTCCTGAAACTCCCCGTGGTTGGTGGGACCCTGGTCGGCAAGAGTGACGGCTTGTGGGAAACGGGGGTTCGGTTCCACGCCCACGGTGACAACCGGGTAGGTAAACGGCAAGTCCTGTGCACGCAATCAACGTGAGACATACGTACAATGTAACACACAGAACCCTGTACGGACAAAATACCTGTAATGTGTACCTTTGATGTTAACAGCGTCGTGAACAACAATAATTTTGATGATGATGCCGATGATCACTTAGACTCTGATGATGTTGGGGGAGGGGGAGCCGTCATCCTCCTCACTGGTGTTGGCTGTGAGTGGGATTCGAACTCGGGTAACCAGGTTTGCAGCCCAGCGCACTAACCACCGAGCTACTGGGCAGTAACACAGCCAGTAATACAGCTGGTTCTGTTGACTCTGCAAACGGAACAAGCGCCACGTTGATCCCCAAAGAGAGAACGTCCGCAAACGAGCGGCTGTCACCGAGAGGCCACGGGCAGGCCGGCCGGCCGGGCAGGCCGGCCGGCCGGACAAGCCACGGCCTGCCCTCACATGCTGCGCATTCTCCTTGTAGTCACATGTCCAATACAAGGCCCGAGACCGGAGGACTTTGACAATTCAAGCAACTGCCCGATGATGCTGCCTGTAACTAGCAGTGAACGGTCCTCACCCGCTTGTTAAACGTTGTGTGGATTGCTCTTCAGAAACACAGCGGTGCCGCTTCTGCTGCTGACGACGCGGTAATGAATTCGGCACGTGTTTTGTTTACATGAACATTTTTATAACTGGCCGTGCCGGGTGTATGAGGGTTCCTGACACACATTTTACTTGTAAATCAAATACCTATCACATTGGTCGCAAAAGCGTACAACATATTCTGTTCACTCCGCACATACACGATATTATATTTATGGAAAGGAGTGACTGGAGTGAAAATCAGAACTGGTCCTGTCCTCCCTTCCCTGCACCAGGCTTCACTGACCAACGTAGGGAAAGTATGGCCGACAAGGCGTGGGAAGACCTTCATCCACTGGTGGATTGGCGCCGGCAACACCGCCTGGCTGCCTCCTCCGCCTCTCTGCGCTTTCCTCGTGCCTCCTGAGTCTTTCGCTCTTCGAATGAGTACCTTCGACAGTGAATTAATATGTGCGCGTTATAAATGTAAAATTATCATTTTTATTAATAGCTGGAATGTTGTATTATTTTATTATTATAGTCTAGTTTTACGTAAACGCATGCAGAATCAAATACCAATGGGAGAGAAAGATGCAATGCAAACAGTTTGGCACTTCCAGGACATCCTCCTGACTGTTGTATATTTTTCTTTGCTTAGTTCTGTATTTTTCTTGTTTGTAGACAATACTGTAACGCTGATGATGAAATCAAGGATTGCTGAACAAGATCCAATACACGAGTCTGTCAGCAACTGTTGGTTTTATAGCTGCAAGTACAACATTTCCATATGGTGACTGATGAACCGTTACTTGCTGAATTTTTAAAATTGGAATTTAGCACGCGTATGGGGTTAAGAGTAAAACACGTGAACATCATACTCTCGGGTGAAAGGCGCTACATAAATGTATACTATTATTATTATTAGGGGAACTCCGTCTGGTCAGGTATTGAGTTTACGTCCATGGGACGGAGTACTCGGACGGCGGTTTTAACAGCGGTGGCTTCGGTTGCATTGACCACGAGCTCCGGACCTTGATCTTACGACAGATCAGAGTAGATCTGCTCAGATGATCAACGGGCCGGTGCTCACTAAGCAGGTCCAGAGCTGGAGGTGGAAATTCAGTCTCGTGGCAGGGGCCAGTCTCTCCACAGGACGAGCACGACTGTCTGAAGCCCGACTTTGCACTGTTCCCCACATTCACACCAAGGCAGAGGCCCTCTCGCTTGGTCGCTGCTGGGGACCGATCGTTGTGGACCAACACGGGATCTGAGAGACCGCGATAGCAAACACCACACCCGGTCGCCTCGTCTGCCCGGGGTGATGTTTAAACAGCGGGGACTCTCTTAGTGCCCGGTCGGCTTGGGAGAGGCTCGGCACCGGGTCAGACACCGGGTCAGACACCGGGTCAGACACCGGGTCAGACACCACTGTTCGCCCGATGTGCGTGAGAGGGAGTCGAACCCCCACGGCTGGCATTGCGGTGTGGCGAGACATCCGGCCGCGCCTTCGCCACGCACACACGCACAGTGCTCGGTCGGCAACTTTGACAATTCCTCTGAGAATCACTCGAACAAATCAATAATGATTTTCTAGTATGTCCGTCTAATCCCAGGTCTTACCAACGCGCAGAGCCACACCGCCATCACTCTCCACAGCAGGCGGGCGCAGCTCTTGTAATACAATGAGCAACGCGCCCGGAGAAAATGCGCGCGTTACAAAAGTAGATTATTATTATTATCTATACATATTACACGTTGAACTACTTCTGATGACGCTGTACAGAAACAATTTACATGTTCCTTTACTCTTAGTATGCCGTAGGAATGCGGAATTTCCACCAGTGCACCTGTGTGGCCTTTGAAGAGGAGTGCTGCCTATTTGTAGGAGCGACGAGACACTTTGTCCTGGGGGTTTGTTGGGTAATTTTTGTGTTGGGTAATAACCGAGCGTACATTGCAGAGTCACGGAGAGTACTTCTTCTTTGCGATTCTTCGAAGCACGATGGTCAGCCTCTGGACATCGTTGTCTTTCAGCTCCTCGGCCTCGAAGTGTTTGGTAGAATTCGCAGGCAATACCAAGTATTACCTGACAGGGATCGCGACGTGAACGCTTCTACCTTGACCCCCACGTCTGCTCGTTAAAGCCATAGTTTGTTACGTAACCGTGGTAACTCATTTACATGTGCCGTTGTGAGATCTGTCCACCACAAAAGCTTTACACATGTGTACGTTTTAAAACGGTGATTGTCCATCTATAAATTTCACGAACAACTATGCCAGGACATCCATTATTCATTGCTTGACGATCAGAACTGAATAATACATGAACCGAGAATTAGGTTGAGATGGATGGAGTGCCAGCTTACGTGGTGCTAGCCAGGGCAAGCGCGATGATTTTTAACCAAACATCATTTGTCTTTTCTTCTCTCGAAATGTGTAGGTTTTTTTTCCCCCCTTCCTCCCTTGTCATGCGTTAATCTCAAGATGCGGTGGATATATTTACTTTTACGGGGCGAGGCCGGCAGCCACAGGCAAAACAGATTCCTTATAGCCTGGATTCGGAACGAGGGGCAATGAAGTCGACAGAAGGGATGGCTGGGGAATTAAGGGACCCATCGTAAGCGAAGGTCGTAGAAGTCGGGTGCCAACCGTGTTGCGCCTGAAAACGTTGCCCCTGCGCCGTACACATAGGGCACCCCCACACTTCGCCAACGTCGCCGCGCCGTGCTCACGGCACGCCTCTATATCGGCCCCCACAACCTGGAACAGCCTTCGACAAAGCACCACAACCTCGACCTTCAACAAACTACTCAAACCACACGGATTCCTCCAGGCTAAACCCGCACGGGCCTCGGCTCCACGCCTCCATCTGCCGTCCACGATCGGGCGTGGAATCTATGTGCGCTATAAATTGTGTTATCCTTATTAAGGGAACCGTGATAAAGGAAGCGATGGCAGGGTTTGGTGCCATCCCCCATACTTGTCGTTATCACCTCTTGACCTTGATTTTATCCCAGATCTCCTTTGTATCCCAGATCTCCGTTTATCTATCCCAGATCTCCTTTGTAAAGCGGGTTCAGTCGGCCCTGGCTTTTGCTCAGTCAATCTCACACTCCAGCAGTGAATGCTCTCGGTAATGATGGTGATGTCCTCTGTCTCAATGATCTTAAGTGCGTAGCCCTGGGCCATTCGGGGAAATTCCACATCGCCATGGCAGGGGATAGTAATATAAGGAATGTCTGCTGTTCACTTCCTAATGTAACCAGGCAAAGGTACCACTGACACTCAGCTGTGCGTATGGATAGCTGGTGCATTGTTATTACGAGCAGAGTACCCGCCCTACGGGTGACCTTGATCCAAGCGATTAACACGTTCTTCTGATGTCAGCGTAAAAAGGTGCAAGAGTGCTTTAGAGGGTTGATGGTACGAGTGCAAACGTAGGAATTTAGCGCTGAAAGCGTTTAAGTTTCCAAAGAGTAGATAGACAGATGTTTATTATTACAGCTGAAAATACCCAACGAGCGTGCAAGCTCTGGAATGCGGGATTCCTGCCGTACAACAAACGCTCGATCAAAGTGGGAAGTAAAGCTGAAAATAGACATTAGCGTTGGTTCTCCCTGTCAGGTAATACTTGGTATTGCCTGCAAATTCTCCCAAACACTTCGAGGCCGAGCTGAAAGACAACGATGTCCAGAGGCTGACCATCGTGCTTCGAAGAATCGCAAAGAAGAAGAACGTATTCGTAGCCGGTACCCATAGTGCGGACATGCATACATATATACATAGAAAAGCACGCTCAATTATATATAGATGTATAGGATTCAATCAATGGGACGCTGCTGTGGGGTCGGAGCGCTCCGTTCACGAATGGCGAGTCTCGCGTGCGAACGCCATTCGATGGCCGACAGCCCGTCACCGCTCGTGGGTCAATAAAACGAGTACCGCTCTTTCAGGGTTAGGGTTAGTTGTGGTCATCCTGCAGAGGTTACGGTTGCCACCAACCCAGAGCAGCGAGAGCTGCCCGGCCCGGCCGAGTTAGCGGGATGGCCCGAGTGGGGATCGAACCGTGCCACCCGCTCGTCCGTTAGCGCCGGGCCTCGCGAGCTCCGCGTCCAGGCTCAAGCATTGATTAGTTGTAGCGGAGAGGCAGCCTTTCATCGCAACACGTGACGCGACCAAATGTCATCCATTATTCATCGGGCACGCGCGGACGGAAGCGCTTTTCGAGGCGGTGTGGCGTTAACGTGCGTTAACTCGCGAGCAGCTCGCCGCCTTTCAAACACGGGGCCGTCGTGGCCGCTGGCAGTGGTGCCAACGCGTCGTGGCATTGCGTCCTTCTGACACATTCGAGGGCTGCATTTACAGCAGCCTACCGTGCGGCTTCAGGCCGTGACCCCGGTTTGATGAGCAGGGCAGATTACTGGGACAATCGCAGAGTTCCAAGCACACATTGGCCAAGTCGTTCAGTTCGTTGAAATCGAAGTATGTTTAACCAAGTTGATTAACTTAACATTTTTCCCACTGTGGCTTGTTTTTCCCATTTAAATTGCTACCACTGCCTCCGTGTTACGATAATTCCTGAATTGTTTCGTTATTTGTTCCCGGTTCCAGCAGTCTGTCAGCGTGACTCATTTTAAATTGCAATGCATTGCTTTCCTTCATTCATTATCAGTTCCTCGCTTCATTCTTTAGAGGGATGCGGTGAGCGCGAGCCTATCACCACAGACACGGGGCAAGCCAGGGCTATACCAGGTTGGGAGCCCAGTCCAACATAGAGAACTAGGGGCAATGTAATCAGCTTGCCAATTAACCTCGATAGCAGCAACAGCAGCGACAGCACTTCTTTGGACTGTGCAGTGTATTCTATCCTTTTCAAATGCATTAATGAAGGCACGTTCTGAAAGACTTACAATATTTTATCAGTTTTCTCAACGTTTCAAAACTGTGATTTTGATAAATGGTGCTTTTCGTTGAATTCAACAATTGAATGAGTAACCCAGCCAATGGCATGGGCGCCTGCCTGCCAAACCCTGTTCCACGAGCCACAGCATCACTGTGGGAATCAAGGTAGAAGCGTTCACGTCGCGATCTCTGTCAAGGAATACTTGGTATTACCTGCAAATTCTACCAAACACTTCGAAGCCGAGCTGAAAGACAACGATGTCCAGAAGCTCAACAGATGCCAGAAGCCCCTCAGTCTGGAGCAAGAAGAGAGGCCAATGCCCACCTTTAAGGCCAGCACTGACTTATATCTCTAAATGTTGAAGGGCTGTCTGCAACTAAAGAAGAACTTGTTGCAATGGGAAATTGTCATGTAGCAATCACGCTTTGAAGAATCGAATCAAATTCGAAGCATCACTGTCGGCTGTGTTCACAGCTGTCACGCTGCTCACACTGCAATCCGCCTCAGCACTCATCAAAATCTGGGCATCACAATCTGGGCCTGTCCACATGTATGCTTTGTGCCGTGCCGGGCGCCCCATCTGGCCTCATTGGCTGCGCATCAACCATATCGGCACAAAACCTGCTCAGCGAAACCAACGCGCGTCACCACACCTCGCTGGCCCACACCTCGCTGCCCCTCTATCTGTTTTCCCAAATTCCCGTGTTCCTGTGTCCCTGTATTTCAGTGTCCCCGTGTCCCTGTGTCCCCGTGTCCCTGTGTCCTCGTTTCTCCTGGCCCCTGTGTCTCTTCTCCATGTCCCCATGTCCCTGTGACCATTTTCCCATGTCTCTATGTCCCTGTACCAGTGTGTCGCTGTGCCCCCGATCGTGTCTCCTTGTTTCCTGTGTCCACGCCGAGTAGTGTCCCGTGGCCGTCGAGGCTGCTGAAGGAGGCTGGGTGACCGGCGGCGCCGGCGCCATCGACGTGACAAGGCGCAGTCCGTCACCACCGGTACGATACCTGCCCGGTCACAGTGGTTTACTACTATTACAGCGTACATGTCGGTGTGATACCATAATGAAGTCTGTACTGCTCTGTGGTTTAATCCCAGAGTGAACGTGTAGGGTTATGGGGTGTGTACAGGGTGCACCACCCACAGGCAAGTGTGTTTGTCCATCAATCAGAAAATGTCGCATAAATATATCCGATAGGTCCACACTTCTGATATACCGTATATATACCAAATATATATATATATATATAAAGACACAATATCCCCCCATGTAGCCTTTTAACAAACCGTTAATGCAAGTGCTGTTAGTGAGTAGCACCTACGAGGCCAACACGGTACACAAGTGGGTGGCTGGCCAGCACCACGCCCAGTCGCCTTCGTCCCTGCAAGCGGTGATGTTCACGTACCTCCCTGGGGACTCATTGAAGGCCGAATTGTCCGGGGCGAGGCCCAGGATCAGTTCAGATGTTCATCACCGATACTGGCCGTGAACGGGAACCGAACTCGACTCGCCAGGTGCTCGCGCACGCTTCGAAGAGGATTATTTTCATGGGGGGAGCACACGTGCAGCGAGCACGAGGGCAGGTAACTGACACCGTCTTCCGAGTGGCGGCCGGGGGTCAGCGACCCAGGGGAGAGACCCAAAACCAGACAGAGCGTTAGGCGCACAAACAAACCTCGAAGGCCAGGTTTTTTGACTTTGCAGCAAGTGGCGATGCAGCGTTTATCCGAAGGGAGGAAAAGTGACGGCATGTTCCGCTGGGGTGTGCGTCAATGGCCCCGATGACCTCTTGACCCGCAATGTTTGTACATCGGAACACTTTGAAATGGTGTTTTCTTGCCGCGGTTATCCGGCCGCGGGGTGCCGCGAGAGCGGGTGGGGATGGTAGTGCACAGTGTGCCTGTTTTAATTTCCTCTTGAGAAATGCTTGGTACCCTGACAAAAGACGTTTGATCTTTGGAACAAAATTTTCACTGGCTATCCACCCCCTCGTGTGCTGTGCCGGCCTTCGTAGGTGCTTGCTAACAGCACTTGCCCCAACAGTCTGTTAAGGCTATACGGAGGATGGATGTTTTGTCTTTAGTATGGATAAAAAGGCCAATGGAAGCAGCTTATGAGGTAGTTGTGGTGTACCGGATTCCAGGTTCAATCTGCCACTGGGTGGTGCTCTGTATCGTGACGTGACACCGCGAGCACAGAGGGAACACAACGACGGCACTATTAGTTTACTCTCAAATAGACACGGCTTCATGTATGAGTATTGCTCTCCATAGCTGCTCTTTCGGGCTAGCCGTGTCGATTGCTCTTGCTCTCTCCTTCGCGACGTTTCGCCTCCCGCGTTGGAGGCATCGTCAGAAACCAACGATGCCTCAAAAGAACGGCTGTCCGGAGCGATTCGCAAACACGGATGTGAACGATGACTGAAGTAGAGGGAGCGTCGCCGGCCGCGTCCCGTGGCACCTTCAGCTGAAAGCCGTCTCCCCTCCTCCTCCTCCACTGCCCCCCTCCTGCTCCCCTACCCTCCTGTCTCCGCGCCTGCCCCGACATCCCGCATGAAGGAGGTGCCGCGGGCTGGCGGCGCGTCGAGCAGCTTGAGCTGCGCTTGTTAGGATGGACGCGCGCCAGTGCGTGTGCGCGCGTGTGTGCACGCGCGCGCTGTGGGGAGCCGTGGCTCAGTGGTTAGCGCCATGCTGGGCTACAGACCTGGCGAGCCGAGTTCGAATCCCGCTAACGGCCGACACCAGTGACGATTTTATGAACGGTTCCTGGGCCTCCCCGGTCACCCACCTCCTCATGTGCCGTGTCGACCTTCATAGGTGCCACTCGCTAACGGCACTTGAACCTACAGTCCGTTGAGGCTATACGGGGGATTTTTCTGCGTGTGTGCGCGCGTCTGTGCATCCGTGTGTGCGGAGCGGCGGTCTATCGATTAGCAAACCCGGTGACCCGGGTTTGCAGAGAGAGTCTCTGAGCGATTAACTTGCTCGTGAACGTGTGTGGGGGGGGGGTAAATGATCTGTGGTGAACCCGGTGACCCGAGTACGATTCCCACTCACAGCCAACACCAGTGACGATTATCTGAACCCGTCCTGGGCCTCCTCTAGGTCGACCTAACGTCAAATGAGTACCCGGTGCAGTGTGTAAGCGTCATCACTAGAGAGACAAAGGCGGCCGATCGTGGTGGTGATCGGCGACCTATCCCCTCAGGGTATTCATAGGTGCTGGCTAGCAGCTCTTAACCCTATAGTCTGCTACACGGGGGGGGGGATCTTTGGTTTTGTGTGGAAATTTGCGGATGTGTGCCCCAGTCTACGGATACGCACGTGTGCGCACAGATCCCGTTTGCGATACACAAAAGACAAAGACACGCACGCACGCACCCACGCACGCACGCACCCACGCACCCACGCACGCACGCACGCACCTGCGCACACACCCGCGCACACACCCGCGCACACCCCGCGCACACCCACGCGCACACCCACGCACACCACGGTTTTTCCACCACCCGCGATCCCTGTCAGGTAGTACTTGGTATTGCCTGCGAATTCTACCAAACACTTCGAAGCCAAGCTGAAAGACGACGATGTCCAGAAGCTAGCCATCGTGCTTCGAAGAATCGCAAAGAAGAAGACCGCGTTCCAGCATCAAGCGCGTAGTAGGCACACTCGGCTAATCTGGAATGACGCCCTGACCGGTCGAGGTCCACATCAAACACAAGATGAATGCGTGTCGCGCGAGTACATCTAAGGGTAGACCAAGGACAGGGATGAATTCCGAAATGTGAAGGCGCTAGCAATACATCAATAATGCTAAGCCAGTTGTCGCCAGACTAAGGCTACACGATTAAATACGTGACATTTTTTTGCCGTGTGTAATATTGCAATTAAATTGCTCCTCTGCTGCCAAGACAGCAGCGGGATAGTGGAGCGGCGACGCTATTGGCTCGGCGTGTACAGGATCGCCGTAAACGCGGCTCAACCCACGCCGGCGGCTGTAACTCGCCCCGCACGCCCATAGCCGACGCCGCCGCCACGGTGACTAATGGATGATATTTGGCAGTTTCATAGCTTTGATAAGGGGTTGCCTCTCGCAGCCAGCTAATTGATATGGTAAGGCCCCGTTATAGATAAGGCGCGGATCGACTGTTAGATTCCCGCTACTGACGCCCGGTCGGGATCGGCGGCGAAGAGGACGTCCGCTGCGGAGATGGGACAGATGAATGCCGGATTGGATTGCTACATCACAGCAACCACAGACATTTCACACAACCTGGGGAGGTGTTCAGCCAGCGGTGGCTCGATCATGGCTGATGGGGAAGACGATCATGATATTTAAATTACGTTTGTGCTGATGGCGAGTGGAGGATGGTTCAGGGTTGTGAGGTAGTCTGACCGAGAGCGACCGTGAGACATCGGTTTAGAACTTTGGATGGCTCGCTTGCTGGCCAGTGGATTACCCGTTATTTACTTCGCCGTTGAATCAAACGCCTCGCGCGACCCCTGATTTATCGACATGCACACGACGCTGCAACGTAAGAGATTAAAGTCGTTGCACGATCCCCGATTGATGCCTAACCCCACGGATCGATCGCCGGTAGAAGCACCGCGTGGTTTGCCAGCGAAGACCGTACCAACACACGGCTCGTCCGACCCCACCACGACGGCGCCGACGCCGCCGCGCCAGCGTGCCGCGCCACGGCAACACGGGGAAGCTCCCTCTGCCAAGAGGTTCCAAGCCGGCACAAGCAAGCACCACGTTTTGTATGGATGTCAGAAGAGTGTCGCCGTTTGTGAACGGCGTGTTGGGCGGCGCGCGTCGGTGCGAGTGGCCGCCGCAGGTGCCCGGTCCCACGGCCGGTCTCCCCGTGGGACGGCTGCGGGCACCTTCACAACAACGGCGCTCGCTGATAACAACGGCGCTCGCTCACACCGATCCCCCGCGATTGCGAGCGGAACGCTCCGAGCGTCTGCGCGTCATCGCGGCCGCCAGCGGGTGGTGGGTGGACGCCCGGCGAGGACCCGGCCGGCGTCTCTCCCCCGTATCGCGGCTCCGCGCGCACGCACGTTCACAATGCTGCAGAGAAGGAATGCTGCTGCAAGCATTTATCTTTCTGGCTATTGGCCACACAAGACATGTGGTACGAATTTAAGACGGTTTCACATTTCTTCCTTGGCGCTCGTGCATGCGCGCATTTATTTATATATGTTAGACGCAATCGATTTTTTTTTTATCTTCGAGCTTGAAGTTGAGGCGAGACGTTTCTCGATAAAAGCGGCGTTCGCGATCAAATGTTCCGCGGAGCTCGTTGCCGATGAGAGGGGGGGACCCGCGACCGGTGTCACGGTGACGCCGCGCGAGCTAAGGTGGTCGCGGGAGGCTCATCAGCAGGAATGTAAGTTGCCGACACTATCGTGAACAGAGAACTTGAAATACACAGCTTGCAAACCGATTGGAGGCCGTGGTGTACTTCTTCTTTGCGATTCTTCGAAGCACGATGGTCAGCTTCTGGACATCGTTGTCTTTCAGCTCGGCCTCGAAGTGTTTGGTAGAATTCGCAGGCAATACCAAGTATTACCTGACAGGGATCGCGACGTGAACGCTTCTACCTTGACCCCCGTGGTGTACTACTTCGCCGTAATGCGGCGTTCAGCAGGCTCGTGTCACGACCCTGCCATAGGAACGTGGAAAGTCCACCGCCGGCAGAGGAGCGCCACCCACGCCAGGGACCGTCCTTGCAGGAGTGGCCAGTGCTCATTCTCCGTCGGTGAAAATTCCACATTCCTGTGGTGGGAAACGTTTGCTGCACTGGTTATCCTGACCACTGGTGTCTTCCCCACAATGCGAATCGGAGCTCACAGCCTTCTGACTTTTAGGTCAGTGCTCCGACCACAGCGCCATCCGGCCAGGTTTATATGGACCGACAACATTTCATCGGTGACCGCTGGGTGAACGCCTCCGCACAGCGGTGTGGTTTGAACATGCTTCACCGCACACTGGTCAGCGTGAGTCGGCTGTTTATGCAGATCGATCTGTTGTTGGCTGTTGAGTTGTTGTTACGCTCTGCACAGAATCATTGTGCTGTGCAGTATCTCATCGGAGTCTGTATTTATACCCAAGGTGTCTTTTGCCAAGAACGTGTGTTTGACATCGCCAGCGGCCTCCTGGCCTGCAGGTGACTGGAGACGCTGTTCTGCAGGTGAGACTGAGCTGCGGGTGAGTGTGATCTGCGGGTGAGTGAGAGTGAGCTGCGGGTGAGAGTGAGCCCGCGGTCCGATTACCGCAGCAACCACGCGTCGAATCCCCGGCGCGTATCGCACTAACACACAACCATCGTACGTACGGCAGTCCGCGCCCAACGCTACATTTTTACGTCCAAGTTGCCGATCAAATCGATGGCTTGTGAGGTTAAGTTATCGTTCAGATTTAATAGTAATAATAATCCACCAAGTACAACGCACGTGTATATTCACTCTTGAAGAGAGAGGACTCGAAGGCGCGAGGAACCGCGGAGAGTTGGGGGGAAGGCAGCCACGTGGTAAGCTGACGCAAACATTGCCAGGCACTGCGTCCTCTATATATTAAGATGTTGCTTCTCTGTACGCAAGCACTTGGAATTACCACTGCTGTAGCCGGAGATAACCGGAGATGTGTTGTATCTGCAGCAAGAAAGCTTTAGCCTTATTCTGTGGAGTCATTGCACAACTTAACAGTGTTGCCGTGTACCATTGTAATGTTGAATGTACACGATTGGATGAGGGACGTAGACAGGAGGTTAGATCCATGGCACGCTCGCTCGCTCGCTCGAGTGGGAAACTGCTCTGGCTTCAGCTTGAGTAATAGTTTTGGAATTAATCTCAAAGGACTCTTACCTGATTAAATAAATAATGTTAAGCGCACACTGTATGTACTTAGCATGTGCGTGTATTTTCCTCTTTGTGGTCATAGCGAGGTATTTTTTTAGGAGTGAAAAGTCAAATGCCATGAAACAGAAAAAGATCTGAACGTTTGTGCACACTCGGCCACAACGCTCGCTCGCACATACGACGATAACGTACGGCTCTCTTGTCAATCCACTGCTGGATGAAGGCCACCGCCGTTTCACTCCACAACCCTTAAAGCACGTTACTCAGTGCGGGTTGACCGAAGGGTTGATGGAAGATGTGTGGTGAGGGGCCGGCTCGGACACGACTCGACACTCGTGTGAACCAATGTGGCCAGGTCGGAAGTGCGGTGCGAAAACCGGTAAGCACCACCACTGCGTCGCGTGCAAGGGAAACCCGACGCCTCGCAGACTCGCTTGCTGCCGAGAGTGGTTTAGCCGCCAGCCAGCACACCCCACACTGCGTGCGGGTGTGAGGCAAACATAACTGTCATTGGGCACGGCGTGGCGGACTGCGAGAAGGGCGCTTCACAAAGGCACTTCGCAGCGTCACGACGGCGCTGAGGTGGGGCTTTTCTGTCCACACAACCGCTGTGAAAACATCGCTGGGACACGGCAGCGCTCCTGTTGATTATTAAGAGCGGCGACACGTGCTTTGGTTTCCTTGCTCGTCGACAGCGGAATGACGTTGATTGACAGCTGGCGGCTCCATCCTCTAGCAGCCGTCTGGCTCCACACGCACGGATCGATGTCTCTACACGCAGCGCCGGCTATTAACACTGCGCCTTGTAGCTTTGCCCAGCGCTCACAACACGTTCACTATTTGAGAGAATTGCTCTGAGTAGTTTTGCTCTTTCGAGACAGCCGTGTGGAAGCACGCTCGACACGGCTATCACAAAAGAGCAGCTCTTCGGAGCAGTGCTCGCATACGAGCCGTGAGCGCCTGGGCGGATTACAATGGCACGGTCCCCGTGTCCCGGGTGCCACCGCGGCGTGCTTTGTTGGAACACGGGGAAGAGAACGCCTCGTGTGCAGCGACATCACAGCCATCCGAGTGGCGTCGTTAATCCGCTCAGCGTGCTCACTCACCATGCGCTCAGCCAGCTTGTTTTGAATGAAATAGAAAATTATCCGATTGAAATCGGTCCCAATAAAACTATTTGTATTAAATTAGAATATATTGATCTTAAACGTCTCACGTAGAGGTGTTTTAGTAATTTTATTTTAATGCTCGAGTCAACGAAGGTCGCAACTAAAGCCATCAATGTTCCCCCGGAATCGATTTTTTTTGTTTTACATCAGCAGCAGGTCTCTTTTGAACCCATGATCCGTGTGCCGCTCACAACGTGTAACGGTGCCACCAGCCCGGACCACTCGCCTGCTTCAGGAGGGCGGCGAGGAGGTGCAGGCGGGGGTGCAGGCGGGAGGGCAGGCGGGACCCCAGGTAGCCGGGCACCGGGCGGGCAGGCAGGCGGGCGAGCAGGTTGGGGGCGAGTGGCTGGATGCCGCGCTTTGTGGAGGCGGTGTGCGCAGCAGTATCGTCCGCTCGTTCTCCCTCCGTCTCAAACCTCCCTCCTCGTTCACTCGGGCCGGCTTTATATGCGCGCGTTCCCACGCCACTCATTGGCTGCTCGGCTCCATGTGACGTCGGACAATTTCCTGCGTTGAGGTTTTCCATGGGGGTCGGGAAGGAGGGTAGGGACTGAACCATTGTGTTTGCAGGGGTGTTGATGGAATGGCCTCTACCATTGATGGGGGCGGGGGGGGGGGTTTGGGAATGTTGCTCACGATGGGAAGGAGACCCATTGTCTGAACCATTGTTCATCGTTGCCAGGAGCCGCACAGGGCGCAGGGCAGGCCTATACCTCGGATGGGACGAAAGTCCATTGCAGTGAACCATTTGCTATGGTTTTCTTATTTTGCAAGCCAGGGCTTGGAAACGTTTATTAAGAAAATGTCGTTTCATTCTCACTCACAGATACAATCTCAGTAATGCCGGCGCCTTAACCTAGCAGTGAATTGATCATGGCTGGTGATGATGGATGGAGTGGTGTTACAAAAGTAGATTATCATTATTATTATAGTGGCCAGCACGCTGTGCTATGAACCCAGTGACCCGAGTTGAATTCCCAGCCACAGCTCACACCGGTGGCAAGTCTCGTAGGAACTGGCCGTGCCTCCATCCACTGCGCTCACTCACACTCACCAGCGCGGTGAAGTATGACATGAAAACAATCACTAGCATGATGGTTGGCTCTTCAGAGCTGTTCTTTCTCTTCTCAAACCGGGCAAAGATCCAGCGTATGCAAAGAACTTTCGCCCGATCTCCCTGCTATGTCACCCATATAAGCTGTTTGAGCGCCTGATC
>JAZEWU010000013.1:95636-128292 GCA_036362915.1 Geotria australis
CTATACGTGCTTCGTTGTTTATGTTGTTTGTGGTGGTTAGCGCGCTGTACCACGAACCTGGCCACTGATTCCCGCTCACAACCAACACCGGTGACGATCTGAACCGGTCCTGGGTCTACCCTAGGTCGACTCGGCCATAAATGTGTACCTGGTGCAGTGTGTAAAAAAACATCGCCAACTCGGGTGACAAAGGCGGCCGGGCGTGGTGCTGGCCACACACCCCCTTAGTGTGCTGTGCCGGCCTTCATAGGTGCTATTCGCTAGCAGCACTCGACCGTACGGTCTGTTAAGGTTATTCGAGGGATATTTGTCTATTGTTTATATTAGGGGAGCGATGTTCTACGGTGGTGCACATCGTTTGCAAGTGCTCTTTGAATCCAGGTCTCCCCTAGTTCCACTCGGCATTAAACGTGGTGCTGTGTGCCGGATCGAGGAGAGGCACCGCTGACGGCTTCACATCTGGCGATCGCACGTCACCCGTTACCTCTTCTTCCCTCGAGTGTTCCGATTATCTGAGGGCAGCAGGGTGGCGCAGTTGGTAACATTCGCCGCCTCCTCACAGGAATCCCGCAAAGAGCTTGCAAGCTCACTCGGAATTTTCTGCTGTAATCATAAACGGCTATCTCTCATCTATCTCTGTCAGACATAAGATCCTGCCCGAGGCGTTTCATTTCCCACCTAGGGCGCCTTTTTGTGCGGAGTCTTTGTGTTTTCCCCCTGTTTTGCGTAAGGTTCTTTTGGGTTCTCCGGTTTCCTCCCACAACTAAAAACACTCATTAATTAATTGGCCGATAACATCTTAATATTTAGGACGCAGTGTCTGGCGGGTTGACGCCGGCGGACCGCGTGGCTGCCTCCCCCCACCTCTCTTTCCTGGAGCACCTTGGGACCTCTAAGGTCGAAGACGCTACAGTGTATAAATATAGTAAATTATTATTTCGCCACAGAAGCGATGCCGCAGTGAAATAGCACCCTGGGCCCGATACAGTCCCAGCAGATCTCCCGCTGTGTAAACAGAGCCCTCACCGCTTGCCCATCAACCACTGTACTGTACAAGTTACACAATCGTGCCAGAGCTGGGATTAACAACACAGACGCTGCCGCGCTGCCGTCCATCTGCCCTGAGCGTCGGGGCGGCTCCGAGCGCTGTTTGGCGTCACGTCCAATGTTTCGCACCACGTGCCGGGAACTCGGTAGGAACCGAAGTCGGCCGGGGACGCTCCCAAACAAAAGCAATCGTTCCACAATTGCGTGAATTGTCAGACAGGATTGCAACTGGGATTAACGAAGCGGCGAGGTTTCGGCAGTGACCGGTGAGCGGGGTGAGAGCGTGACTGAACCGGCCTCTGACTTGTTGTCAGAACTAGCCGTGAAGGAAACTGAAGGAAGACCGCTATCACTGGGCTATGATGCTCCGCTGTCCGGCGTGCTGCGATTCGTGGCCCTCCTGGCGCCACACTCGCACGCGTTTACGTTCAAATCACCTGCGGCACGGTGGCGTAGCGGTGGGCAGCGCTGCCGTTTCACAGCAAGAAGACCCTCTGGTTCGATTACCGGCTCGCGTGCCACCTTTCTGTGTGGAGTTTGCGTGTTCTCCCCGTGTCCGCGTTGGGTTTTCGCCGGGTACTCCGTTTTCTCGCACAGTCCAAAGATATTGCTGCCTAGGGTAATTGACCTAACTAATTTGGCCTCGGTGCCCCGAGATGCGCTTACCACTCCCTGCTGGCCAACTGTTAAAAAGAGTTGCGCAGCTCAACGGTTCCTTCTAGCCTAAATACACACCGACGGACTGACTGGCGCGCATCAAAATCATGCATAAAGCAAACTTTATCGGCAGGGGGGAATATCCGAGGACACGTTCCTTGACAATTGTTTGAGCAGCCTTCCTGTGGTTTGGGGCTGCGGGCTGAGCGCGCTAACCACCGGGCGGGCGGGCGGGAGGGCAGGGTGGAGGCAGCATTTGCAGTGAGGTCAGCTAGCTCCAGCTCTTAATTGCAAACTGCTGCAGCCGTTGGGGCGGGCACCGGGGTTTCCTGTGCGAGCACTCCGGCTCGCGAGCCTAGCTGGGGCCGCGGGCGGCACGGCTCATGAGCCTCCTCGGAGCTGTGGCTCGGTTCTCCGGGGCGCGGCGCGGCCACAAGTTGAGTTTCCCGGCCGTCTTTGTCTCCCCAGTGCCTATGTTTATACATGCCGCTCGCTCGGGTTGGGGTGATCGTGGAGGCTTTAGTTTCCCAAGGAGAGGCCCGGATCAGCGAGATGCTGCCGGCCCATCGTGTCGTCTTTCTTCTTTGCGATTCTTCGAAGCAGCACGATGGTTAAGCTTCTGGACATCGTTGTCTTTCAGCTCCTTGGCTTCAAAGTGTTTGGTAGAATTCGCAGGTAAATACCCAAGTATTTACTTGACAGGGATCGCGACGTGTCGTGAAGCGTGGAAACGAAGTGAACTCGGATTGACGATGTTTGGGTATGAAGTACAGGCGTCCGAACAAAGACAAAGATCCCCTATATAGCCTTTACAGACTGTAGGGACAAGTGCTGTTAGCGAGCACCTATGAAGGTCGACACGGCACACGAGGGGGTGGGTGACCAGCACCACGCCCGGCCGCCTTTGTCTCCCTAGTGGCGATGTTTACACACCGCACTAGGTACTCATTTGAGGCTGAGTCGACCTAGGGGAGGCCCAGGACCGGTTTCAGAAAATCGTCACTGGTGTTGGCCGTGAGCGGGATTCGAACTCGGGTCGCCAGATTCGTAGCCCAGTGCGCTAACCACTGGGCTACCGCTCCCTACAGGCGTCCGAACATACACACACAGTGCTCACAACTGCACACACCCCCACCACCACGACGACCCTCACCCGCGATGCGTGGCTCTCCCCCTTCCGTCGCCACCCGCACACAACCACCCCCCCACCCCGACAGCCAATGGCACGGGTGCCGGTCTCAGCTGTGTTTGGACGAACAGACCAATGGGTGCTTGACCCCGTGTTGTGTTTGGGTTGCGAGCAGGAGGGGAAGGGGGAAAAAAATAAAAAGTAAGCGGCCCGTGGCTTGCGCCGCCGTGCGGAGTGTGTGGCGGAGGCTCCACCGGGCCGAGGATGTAAAACCCGGGAGCGAGCGAGCGAGCAGGCGAGCGATTATCCTCGCAGACACCCCCTGTCGCCCGGCGGCGGCGGCGGCTACACAACTTGGAAAGTGATGTAAACGTCGCCGTGCGGGCGAGTCGGGCGCCCCGCTCTCCCCGCGGCCTGCGTCGCTAACCGCCCGCTCGCCGTCTGTCTGTTGCTCCACAGATGGCGGAGGGGCGGCGATGCCAGATCCATCTTCTGGACGGCCGCAAGTTGGAGCTGCTGGTCCAGGTGAGGAACGGATTCCCGTCCGTCCGGTCTCTCCGTGTTTGTCTCGCACGACCGTGGCTCCCGGCGTCGCTCGCCGTGATCGCTCGTCGCTCGCTCGTCTCTCGTCCGGCCCGCGACCCTCGCCGTCGTGTCGCTCTCGCTCATGTCTCGTCTGTTCCGCTCGATCACGCACAGTACACACGAGGCTCCCACCGTGTAGCCTCAACAGACTGTAGGGACTAGTGCCTATGAAGGCTCTTGTCGACACGGCGCACGAGGAGAGGTGGGTGACCTGCACCACACCCCGGCTGCTTTTGTCTCCCTACTGGCAATGTTGACACACCGCACTCGGTACTCATTTGGGGCCGAGTCGACCTAGGGGGGGCTCAGGACCGGTTTAGATAATCATCACTGGCGTTGGCCTTATGGGTGGATCCTGTTCCAAGCGTGTAATGCATTCTGTTGACGTCAGGATAAAGTGGAATTTAAAGCTAAAATAGTGTTAAAGTTTTGTAAGAGTAAACAATAAGTGGGAAGTTAAGCTGCAACTCCGATATAAACCTTGGTGTTGCACAGACAAAATGTGAGCTTATGAAGGATTCGAACTTGGTACCCTCAGTGTTAACATCTAGATGAAGAAAAACGCTTGCTCCATTACGCGTCGATTATAATCCTGGTGTTGTTGGTGCGGCGAGTAGAGATGGTCTCAGCCTGATCACCGGAACACCGAATGCACCACGCGGCATCTGGGGCACATAGTCCCAGCCCGGCTGCGATGAAAACAGCACAGACAACGATTGTAGATAAATGTCAAACGATCTGTACGCAATATAAATGGCTCTCTCCGTGTAGCTCTGGCTCAGAGAGGCCCTTGTGAAGCGACTCCAGGATTCATTGCGTGGCGTCATCTTCCGGAGCCGTTCGCTGTCACGACGCGAGGCTCTTCCTCGCTGAGGATTTCCCGCGAGCCGCGGTTCGTCGCCGTTTTTGTCCCGCGGCACAATTCCGTTGCGTGCCACAGAAGAAGAATAAATACAAATGATGGTTGCTCATCAGAGCTGTTCTTTCGGGATAGCCGTGTCGTACGCTCTCCCTCTCCGGGGCGACGACGGTGTTTGTCGCGACGCGTCTCTGACGCGAGCACAGGGCCGCCCGTGTTTGCACAGTGGCACGGCGCTCGTCCAAAGGCACTCGAACCCACTCCCGTCCGGCGGCTTCGTTCTGGCTTTAAACCGTCACCGATTCACAGGAAAGTAAGTGGTCGCCCTCCCGCTTCCCGAGCCCCTCCCCGCCCCCGAGTAACGGTCGCCCGTTGAGCCGGCGGGTGGCGGACCCGCCATCCGCCGCGATCGGCCGGGCGCGCTTAGAATCCCCGTCTCCGTGGCGACCGAGCTAACGCGCAGAGTGCCGCCGTCGCCCGTCGTCCCCTGGCGACCGCGGCCCAACTCGCCGCTCGCTCGGCGTCCGCTGATTGCCGGCAACCGAGCCCTCGATTGACATTCGTGGCGGTCTCCTGCGCGGGCGCCGAGTCGGGCACCACGCGCTTAAGTCGCGGCCACGACGCTCCCCGGGGACGGGGTCACCCTCCTCATCGCGATCACGCCGCTCGCTGCAAGCGCAATCTGGGGCCAGTGCAAAGACAGCGGTTTAATCCACCATCCCTCACTGTGGTGATCCACCAGCCCTCACTGTGGTGATCCACCAACCCTCGCTGCTGCCTCCAAAGCGCTGGATCACGGGCGTCCCTAGCCGTCACCGCCCGGCTAATCGTCATCTGTGTCTGTTTGACCGTACTTCACCACGCTGGCCGACGCGGGAAGGTTGTGCTGGGGGTGCCCAGGTCTGGGTTAGCCATGACCAGGCACCAGGCTTCAAGTTCACATTGTGGTCACATAGTCCCTGCATTTACAGTATGGATAAAACAAATAGCATGTTATTAAGATTAATTTGCATGGGATTAGGTTCTAAACAAAAGCACAATCTCAAAAAATAATATTGCTAATCGAAAACCAAATTTCATATTCCTTAAAAAAAATCCAGCACATCTTTTTTAAAATTGAAATCCTCAAACCTGTGGAGCTCTGTGTGATGAAAATCAGTTTCTGTACAGCCAAGGGCCTGTGTTTGTCAGGCTTCATGAGATTTAAAGCTCCTTTAAGATCGTGGCCTATTTGGCTAAACGCCAACTCTCGTTTAGAAAAAACCCTCATGAATCCTGTCAGCGTCGTCACTCTGCGTCGGCTCCACCGAAGGAGACACCAACTTAACGCAGCCCACGGGGTCTTTGTTTTTATTTCAGAACCAAACATAACGGAGCTTCCGAACAGCCTAGTTTATGATTATTCTCTTATAATTGTCGCTTTGGGCTGCCCTACGGTTTGGCCTTTAAGTGTTGGGCGTTCGCAGTGACCTTTAATAATCGTAAACGTACAGTTACCAGCTTAAACTGTATATGCCGTCCGGCGCTCCTCGCGGCCTGTTTCCCCGGCGACTGGTTAATCGCGACGTTAACAAACGGTATAAACAGATGGCGCCCGCTACCACCCAATCGCCGTTCTCTGCGCGCACGGCATTCACGCTGCCGGCCCCGCGGCCGCGTGCTCGGCACCGTCCGTGTTTGCGTCTGACCCCCGTCACCGTCTCCGCGTGACCCCGCGTGACAGGGGGTTGACCGCGGCTTGGGGCCGACGCGCGGCTACTTCACGTGAGGTACAGAACCCGTGTGCCGCTCTGCGGGCACACCGGCGGGTAGCGGGTTGTTAAATAAACGGTCGGGTTCGTCGCCACGAGTCCAACGGGCGGTCTTTATCGGTTCATTTTCTCAGCAGCGTCTAAAGTGAAGAAAAGACGGCGGCGGGGTCGTCGCCGCCGCCGCCGAGCCCGGCATCGCGCGCGGCGGCCCTCCCTGGGGGTCGCGAGGCCCTCCCGGTGCAGCACGGCCGCAGGCTGACAGGGTGCATCCATTCCTCTGGTGATATTATTTCTTACGTGTGGAGGTGGATTTCGAAACTTCCTCAAGGGTGGGGGGTGCAGTCGTGAAATTCACGCGTTTTAAATCGGGCGCTACGTTAGCCGGAGGTGTCGCCTCCGCTGCCAATTCGCCGAATCGAGACGGTGATTTGTGGCGACCGGTCCCGTCGCCAGGGAGCAGGTCGCTGCCGTGCCGCGGCTGGTTTGGCGCATTGCGGAATCGCGGAGTGCCCCGCCTCGGCCAAACCTGGCTGACGACGTATTTCCATAACGTGACGGAGCGGTGCGGAGATGGTCGAGCGCACGAGGTGCATCGTCGACCGCAGCGTGGGTCGCGTGTCAAACCGCCTCTCGGTGTCACGCCGGTTTTGTTTTCGATGTGGTTTGTTTGTTGTTTGTTAAAAGCTGCGCGAGTTTGTTCTTGCGTGTGGTAGCAGTCTGTTCGGGAGCTGAATGCCAATGCCGGGGTCTGACCCGGCACCATGAGAGGGCTTCACGAGAGGGTTCCTGTTCCTCCTCCGTTGAAGTTAACGGCTTACATCTCGTTGGAATGGACGTCATTAATCTGAATAGCCGTTAATATTTTGCTGGCAATCGACCTCTCAGAAACGTAACGGCCATCTGTGTTTTAGCGTCCGTCTGTTGGCACGCATCAGTATGGTTTGTAGCTATCAAGCCGGATAACGGTACCAACTGAATCGGGTGAAAGTATCTCCCGCCAAGATGAGCGAGGAACCGTGCTCATCTCCATTGGCAGCCCCCGACACGGAGGTGAAAACTCCACACTACGAGGTTAGACGCTAGTCTCTCCATACGACCAATCGCGGTTGATATCCCACAAAGTGGTACCAACTTTATCGACTCCAGAATCATGATCGGCCGAGTCTAATCCCTGACCTGGGATATGAACTTTTAACCTCACAATTCTCAGTCAAATATTTTAACCGGAGCTTTTCAAATAAACAATTAAGTAGAGCCATTGCTGGCAGTGAGTCCTTTACGAGAAAAAAAACTCTCAAAGCCCTGAAAAATCACTGGCTGAATTTTTTTTTAATCACTTAAACTCAAACAAAAATACAGCGGTTGCCAACAAAATAATAACATATTTGAAAAGAGAACCCGCGTGCGCGCGCACGTTTCACGAGTCACCGTGTCTGCGTTGAAGGTGACGCGGCTCTTTGCGCAGGACAAGTCGCCGCATTGATTCGGCACAACTCACAGACGCTCCATTCACGCGGCCGCTGGCGGCAGCGCGCGCAAGTCGCGGCCCAGCGAGGCCTCGCTCGAGGCGCCGCGGAAGGCTTGAAACCGTCGGTTGGCTCGGCACCTCCGTGGGAACCAATCGGTCGCATCGCTCACATCCTGGGCTTCAGATCCGTGTTTTGGAGAGGAAGCGAGAGCTGCGTGAGGCGTTTACTGCTGTGTGTTGTCACTCGCGACACTTATTGTGAGGCACCGTTGTGCGGTGACGTCACCACGGCGCTTGTGCCAGGCCTTATGCACCTTGAGGCCACGCGAAGTGTCGAAGGCTCGCCGACAGGAGGTCACGGGACAGACCCAGGGTGTCATGGGCTGCCTGACAGATACGCTCATCACGACACATGCATCGAATTGCCCGTAAGAGGATTTGTTTCTAAATCCACAGACGTTTCGGTTAACGGGCTCGCGGGAGACTCCACAGCCACCGCCGGCTGATAGTCACCGCGATATTGTTAAAAAGACGAGTTGACGGGATGCGTGAAGTTGCCGCCGTTTTGACAGTTACGTCTCAAGTTGTATTACCCGGTGGTGGCCGCTTGAAGGAGCCGGGCTTGTGAGCCGGGAATAGTTTGTATTCGTCCACAAGGACGTGTGTGGTTGCGCCAAAGACCCCGACGGTGCGAGTCGGACATGGCCAATTAAATCCTGGTCGACAGTGTTGGGCCCGTGGTGATTTGGTGGTTTATTGGGGCCGGTCCTGTCCGATCGCTTTGATGCGGTCCCACTATGTGGGGACAGGGGGCGCTGCTCAACAGATAAAAAAATATCTGGAAACCTGAGAGCTCAGTGGTTTTCCTGACTACATGATTTCAAACCCGAAAGCATCACCCTGGTCAAATTATTGTTTTGGCCTTGAGACCAGCGATGGAAATTCCACATTCTTATGGCGGGGGAGAGTTTATCCGGCGAACAACCGCCGCTTCCATCCGGCAAAGGTATTCGTGTAACCGACCCCTGGAGACGCAATGCGCCGAGTCGGATCCCTGACCGGGATTTGTGCCGAACGCACCGGCGGTATTAACCGGGCCTGCCCGCGGGGCTCGAACCGCGGCGAGCGGCGTACGCGCCGTCGCTCGGCCCGCCCGTGACGTCGTTGCGCGTGTCGCGTTGTCGTTGCAGCCCAAGCTGCAGGGCCGGGAGCTGCTGGACTTGGTCGCCTCCCACTTCAATCTCAAAGAGAAGGAGTTCTTCGGCCTCTCCTTCTTCGACGATGCGTGAGTTTGTTCCCCGCGCGGCTCGCGGATAAGTCCCGCGCGCGGCAACGCGATGACGCCCGGCGCGGTTGGGGGTGGAGGGCCCGCTCGCCGCCCGGCTCCACGGAGAGACGGAGCCGTCCCGTTACGAAGGCCGCGTCTCTCGGCTCGGTCTGAGCGTAGAGCGAGAGGGTGATGTCGCTTATAAACGTAAGCGATATCGATCCGTGGCAGTGCGGCTTTTTAAATGCGTCTCTCTGTCCATGGAATTGTTGCCCTGGAGCCCGGGAGATGGTTGATCGATGTTCCGTTGGTCGTCAGGTTGACGATGGCGTTGGTGGTGATTTTCTCGCGTCACAGAGTGGCGGGTCGCGTGACGGCGACCGTCCTGCACTCCTGTGTCGACAGCACGTTCTTATTCACTTGTGAAACTGGATAACATCGAGTTAGATTCGTGGCAGTTCAGATATATATGATTGATTACATACCATAGACTGATAATTAACCTCGAGGATTCCAGCTCCCAGCTACAGGATGTGGATTATTTTAGCCACGTGTACGCGAAATAGCACAAACAAAACCCACGGAGCGAGAGGCGAACCCGCGACACGGTGACTCGACACGCTGCCGCCGCTGTCCCGCACGCGCGCCGCCGGGAGGCGCTATGCGGATGGGTTTGAACCTCAACGCGATCACTGGGAAAGTCCACGTGTTTACAGAGGTTCAGCCAAAACCACGTGGATTTATTGGGCATCCGAACGTAACAGCGCCTCGAGACGCTGTGCAAAACACAAGAGCATTGCCACTGTACAGCCTTCACAGACGGTAGTAGCGAGCGCCGTTAGAGAGTACCACGTGAAGGCCGGCACGGCACACGAGGGGGTGTGTGGCCAGCACCAACCCTGGCCCCCTCTGTCTCTTTTATGATGATGTTTACACATCGCACCAGGTATTCATTTAAGGCTGAGTCGACATAGTGGAGACCCAGGACCGGTTCAGATCAATAGGGGGTCGTCGCGAGGAGGCTCGGGACGGGCGACGGGGTCGGAGATGGGGGGCGCTGGCGGCTGAGGGAAGACGTTCCAACCACGGGGGGGCGACGCTGAAGAGAGACCTCACGCTTACGTTCAGTGAGAGCTTTAACGAGAGATCGAGGTCGCTGGGTTTGAGAAGACACGAGGATATTTTGGCATACTCTTCCACGGTGGCCAGCCGTCTTGGAACAGGTGGGTGATACCCACACGTTGCCCCACCACGGACACCCTGCCGATCAGCTGTGGTGTCACCCATTTAGACCGGACCGCACCGTTCCGCACGCTCCACCGCGGCAACCAACATGGAGATAAAATGTGGTACTCGTTTTATAACCTCAGACGGATGATGGGTTGACTCGACCCCCTGAGCAGGAATTGAGACTCGCGTCCATCACGTGACGCGCGTCTCGTTCCGCCAGCAGCAGCAGCACCTGGCCAGTATAAACCGCGCGTCTATACACACACACTCAAATGAGCGTGTTCCATGTTTACATTGCGAAGGCTAGCGGCGCAGTAACGCTCTGTAAATCACGGGCTGTGGGGGTGTACAGAAGTGTTCCGTAAAACATTTTAATGAAGAATGGTTACGGTTTCCCATGGGATGGATTTTTTTTTTTCAAACAGAAAATATAATTTGGGTTGTTTTTTTTTGGTGTGTGCTCCCTTTAAACTGCACAGCTACTTCAACCTGCACAATGACCGTTTATAATTTCAGGATTTGTGGGGTTTTCTTGTGTAAATTGATATTGCCTAATGTTTTGCAGGAACACACAACGCTCCATTGTGCGGCCTCTGAATTAGCCGAGCAGTGTTGCTCTTGGGAGCTGCTCATTCTGGATAGCCGTGGCGAGAATTCCTCCTCTCGCCTTCGCTATGTTTTCCCATAAAGTTGAAAGCATCTTTCGGCTATCAGTCAGTCAGTTTTTATTTAAGCTGGAAGGAACCCTTGAGCTATGTAGCTCTTTGTAACAGTTGTCCAGCGGGAGCGGTAAGCAAGTTACAACATCTCAGGGCACGGCGGGCAATTTAATCAGGACGATTAAACGAGGCGGCAGGTATTTGGACTGTGGGAGGAAACCGGAGTAGTGATAATGATAGCATTTTACATAGCGCCTTTCACCCGAGGGTCACAAAGCACTGCACAAGGGCAGCGAAGAGAACGGCATGTCAACAACGAAAGAAAAAACAACCAATGAAAACCAAAGAAAACATAAATGATGAAGGCTGCTTCGAATATACTGAAAGGTCGTGAAACTGGCAATCTTAAGAGCGGCAAAAATCTGCCAGCGTCCCCTAAGATGGTCGTCACTTCCGTAAAGACAAACACGGAGGGAGACAGGGAGGGAGGGTGAGCGACAGGGAGAGACATAGGGACAGAGAGACAGGAAGACAGACACGAGGGGAAAACAACGCCAATCCAAATTAAACAATCAACATTGAAGCACAAAAACACACACATACACACGCAACAGCAAAGAAAAACGCAGCCACCCAGGCAATAAGAATTCATGATGGTCGCTCTTGAGAGCTGTTCTTTCGGGATAGCCGTGTCGAGCGATCTCCATCTCTCCCTTGCGAAAATTCGGTGTATCAGTCTACTGGAAGGAATAATAATATAATAATAATAAGATCAATTTATATAGCGCCTTTCACTCGAGGGTCACAAATCGCTGCACAAGGGCCGCGAAGAGGGCGGCATGTCAACAACGAAATAAAAAACAACCTACATGGACATGGGGATAGCACGCAAACTGCACACAGAAAGGGACCCGAGCCAGGAATTAAACCTGGGACCTTCTTGTTGTGAGGCGCCAGCGCTACTCGACGCTACGCCACCGTGCCGCCTATCCTGAAAGAGCAATCCTCACACATTGAGCCGCGAAAGCCGACATCGAGACATTGGAGGAGTGATCATCGTGGCGTTTATTTGAACCAGTCCTGGGCCTTCTCTAGGTCGATCAGCCTCAAATGAGTACCTGGTTCATTGTGTAGGCATCATCATAGGAGATACAAAGGTGGCTGGGCGTGCTGCAGGCCGCACACCCCTCGTGTGCCGTGCCGACCTTCAGAAGTGCTCGCTAACAGCACTCGCCCCAACAGTCTCTTTACAGGCTAGAGGTGGGATGTTTCGCGACCGTGTGACCGTGTGTGAGTGCTGTGTGAATGTTGCGTGGGCTGACCGGGGGTGAAAACTATCTGTGGTGTCTCTTGGGGACACCCATGACGGAGTTTGTAAGTGAGTGCTCGTGTCGCGACCCTCACCGGGACAAGCGGTTTAGAAAATGGATGGATGGACGGAGTGTTCGTGCCTCCTTATGGGGACTTGAAAGCGCTTGGCGGGAGTGGAGGTGCACCCACGCACTGGCTCGGGTTTCCCCGGGGAGCCTAGTCGTCGCTCCACAGACGCACCGCAAACACACACCCTGTGTCGGGCCTAGGTATCGCGTCTCTGCGTCGCTCGCCCGCTACGAAAGTGAGAGAATGCTGCGCGGCGCGTTACACGTCGAAACCGTCGGTGTTGTTCCTAGCGACTGTGACGGACTGTGTGCCTCCCGGCTGGTCGCGTGCCGCGTGCGTGGATGCAGGGGCCATCACAACTGGCTGCACATGGAGCGGAGGGTGCTGGAGCACGACTTCCCCAAGCAGCCGGGTCCCCTCCTCCTCTCCTTCGCCGTCAGGTGAGGATCCGTCGGCGCGAGGCGAGCTGCGGCCGCCGGGCTGACGACGCGGCGATGGCGGCGACGGCAGACGCGCGTCCCTCCCGGTTACGGGACGGCCACCGGTGACTTCATACGAAGTGGCGTTCGTGTGACCGGCCTTGAAGGGACGAGTGTGCCGAGCGCTGCATAGAAACCGCGCCGTGTCGGCGGCGCGGTTTCTATGCAGCGCGACCGGAAAAACATTCGACGCACAGGAGTCTAGACGCAGATTTGCCTCCGATTCCGAGTTGAGTGTTCAAAGCGTCCTGTGTTGTTGTTTTTTTACGCTTCATTTTGCCAACCTCAGCCCTGTAATGAATGATAAAAGTACACGTATTGGATGATTGGCATGAGAGTTAACCGTTCTGTCCAGAGTGTGAAGCTGGAGTTGTTTTTTACCCCGTCCGCGATTTGGGGAATTTTCACGTCGCCTCGGGACGCGACTCCGACGGCTCGAGTCGACGTGAACATTGACGCAAAAAACTAACGTGCGATCTCGGTGGGATGCCACTCGGCCCAAATAAAGGCTGTTGATAATAGAGAAACACGCAACCTCTCTGGTCAAATAAGCAGCCTGTGGGCGGTGTTCACCTCTGTCGGTGACGCTAAGCCAGCAGTGGAATTCCTACCTTCCCATGAGTCAGAGTGGATTCGCGATCCCTACGACGACTGCTTTTGCTCTGAACTGAGATTTATATTGGCACATGCGTATGCAAAATATTACAGCTCGCATACATTGAAGATTTGACACACATACACATGTAAAATGTCCCAGCGTTCTTGAATCCGTGCCAAATGTTTGAGCGTGCTGCCCTATCTAGTTTATTATCACAAGCAGATGTGTTTGGCAGCGCGGCCAGTTACATAACGTACACATGGCGACTGGCTGGCCGCGGCTCAGCGTGCGATGTGTGCTCCGACACAAACTCTATCCGGGGCCTGTGCCACCGTGGTCTTACCTTGTCATCATCATAACGAGAATTTAGCATTTGTAAAGCGCCACACAGGATTCGTTCACTCCCTTCTTCTTTTCGATTCTTTGAAGTGTGATCGTTATATGACAGTTTCCCATTTCTTTACATAGTTGTTTGCATTTTTATTGAACTCTGCAAGGTCTTTTGAGCTGCAGAGGTTGGGTAGTAGAGTCCAGACAAGGCAGTGCTCCATAGTACGGTCTGCTTCTCCACATTCACAGGTGGTTGGGCCGTTCTTGTAGACCCATCTGACCAAAGCAGCTTTTGATCGTCCCGTTCTAGTTCTCAGGCGGTTGAGTGTCCTCCACTGAATCCATGGTGCATCTGAGCCAGGAGGGAGGTCTTCAGCAGGGGGGATTCCCATGCCAGTTGGAGGAGAGTCACTCTCAAGCTTTTCCGTCCAGAGCTGGAGTCTGGTTTCCCCCTCGAGATGTTGTTAGGGGCTGCACATGGCTGAGGAAGCTTCTTCTTGACTCCAGTCGTTGGGCCGGGGGTTGACGTCCATGGAGGAAGATAGCGACCCAGAGAGAGGGAGAGCAACCTTGGGGGTTGAGGAACCGCGGAGCGGTGGGCGAAGGCGGAGGCAGCCGCGCAGTAAGCTGGCGCCAACAATTGCCAAACATTGCGTCCTCCTTATTAAGATGTTATTGGCCAAATAGTGTTAAAGGAGGAAACTGGGGTACCAGGCTTGTACGTCTCATTTTAGCTCTACCTCCCACGTATTGATTACTCTGCTAAAACTTTAACACTATGTCAGCTTTAAAATCTCACTTTTGCCCGAGTATCATCAAACCTCGTAAGCCACTCTTCTGCCTCTACCCTGACGTCAGAAGAATATGTATTACTGGCTCGGAACAAGATCGCCCGTGGGGCGGCTGCTCTGCTACTGATCTATCCACTGCATATCTGAGAGGGCTCGGCACGCGCCCAGCCCTAGCAGCGATGACGTGCACGAGACGCCGTCACGAGACGGCGCCTGCAGAGGGCAGCATAGCCAGCGGGTTTACCGCACACGGACCCTGCCTTTGTGACCTCTCTCACTCTGCGGCTCTTGCAATTCGGGTCTTATAATGTCACAGCAATAGTTTTAGAGTAATAATAATAAATAGTTGGCTGCGGAGTGTGCATGACCCGGGGGAGCCGGTGATGGCCACGTCGCGCCATCGAGCTGGCACCGTGCAGGGGTTCAATCCGGGGTTAAGCCGGGTTCTCGAGCGTAGCGGCTTTATGGCGTCGGTCCATTGCTCAATTGCCTATTTGAATACCGTACTTTTATCTCGTGCTGAAATGATAGCGCAGCGGTAAGGGGTTGGCGTGCGTGTCCGCCGATCGGAATACAATCTGCACCGTTTTACTTGGTGGCGGCGAGCCAGACTTGGCTGCAAACGACCTTAGACTTGACCTGGTATTAAGTAAATGTTTTTGTTGATTGAAAATATTGACTGTGTACTGATGTAGGTTTTCATGGGTCGATTCATGATGGTTGCTCTTCAGAGCTGTTCTTTCGGGATAGCCTCGTCGAGCGCTCGCCCTCTCTCCCTCGCGACGTTTAAAAAAAAATCGTTTTTTTACGTGCTTTAAGTGTCACTTCATTATTGAGGTTTGCTTGGGAAGATTTATTTGTAAAGCTGCGCGTTCGCCTGTCCTAATGGTTGTTAGGCAAACACGGAATGCAACCTTGGAGGAGAAATGATCCCTGAGAAAGAAAAATACACGGCTCGCCTTGTTTATGGCGAAACTCTAGCCTAATCAAGGCCGCGGTTGAGGTCTTTGGCTCACGCAGCGTCTCCTGTCAAAACAAATGTTCACCTCCCAGCGGATTTAGTTTCCCTGAATGTTTGATAAACGCTGCCGACGGACTGTGGGAAGGTTGGCGTAATTGCCGCGCCGCGATATGGGAACGCTAGCGACAGTTTTCAGACGTCTGGCGTTTCGATTGCTTGGGTGGAGACATTTAATGTAGGGCTTCTCGGCCTTTTGCACCTCAAGGTCCCCTTGGCCCACTCGGGTCTGGTCTCCACGGACCACTAGGTGGCGCTCGCGGCCCACCGATGGGTCGCGACTCACCGGTTGAGAATGGCGGCACTAACGGGTGCTCGCAAACAACACTGGCTGCCGTGGTCTGTAAACCAAACATGGGGAACCGTGCGTCTGTACCACATTCATCATCCAACGATAATGAAAGAAACACAATTCTCGCAACCAATAAAACAGCTAAAAGCTTCAGAATTAAGCAATTATTGTAACGAGTCGTTTAGTCGACATTGTGCTATTGAGCGGCTGCTTCACGATCTCCGCGTAAGTGAATCAGCGCTGCAGATGGCCGTGGAGGCACAGGCGGGGCATATGGCGCTTACAGCTCCACTCATTAGCGGGGATTACACACACGTGTGCCCGCTCGGGGGAAATCCACTCGTTATCTGCTTATGGGAGGGCACGCGGTCCAAGGAGCCTCTCCCCAGAGTCATGGCTCCAGAATCCAACCCCCTCGGCTCAGAATTGGTCTCTGACTGAGGTGGCCCCTTTGCGTGACGATCCCAACTTTTTTCTTAAAAATCTAGAATTGCTCTCGAGTCGCAGTGTCAGGATAGTTGCGTCAAGCGTCTCGCTTGACGCAACTATCCTGATACTGCGACGTTTCGCCTCCCACGTCAAAGGCGTTCAGACTCCTCGAAAACATACATCACGGCATTAAAATACAGGAGGAAATGTGCGTCCTGACGGCGAGAGAAGCCGGCAGCTGTGTGTTTTGTGTTGCCTTTCCTCTTGGGCGTGAGCCTGGGTTTACACCCTGGACCTTGGTCGGTCTTTCCGACACGGCCATTATGCGCCGCCCAGCCCCCACCCACCTGTCTTCCATTCAAACGCACATCAAATACCCGTTTTGCCGATTTTCCTTTCACCGGGGTTATTTGCCGCCCCACCCCCCCTATGTTTTTGCAACGTTTTTTTGCCGAGTTTTATTACGAACCTAAATCCTTTTCATTGTGTTCGCTTGACGCGGCGCTCATTACTAAAATAATTGGCTCCCGTTATTTTCTTTTACGTCTCTCAAGTTCCCAAGGATGTTTCTGCAGGAATAATTATTTCCCTTCGACGAGCTGACACGGGTGGGTTTACGTGGGCCGGGGTCTCGGCAATAACCACGCGCGCGGGTCGCTACACCCTCACTGCAAACAGGAAGGCGGTGCGCTCATTTCCCGCTGATGCCTGGGCGGGGGGCCTGAGCGCCAACGCGCGGCCTTTATTTAGCCGATTGCACGAGCGAGTGCTGTTAGCGGCCGCCCGTGAATGTCGACGATGACGCGGTGGGCAGAGGGGGCGGAGAGGCTTGCGTCGCCGCCCGTGCGCGTGGGTGAACGTGCGAGTCCGCACGCGTGACCGTTACCGATGCCGTCCGCACTGTGTCGTCTCGGCGAGGACATCGATCGCACAGGGTGCGTCGCTTTAAGCTGAGTTGACCTAGGCGCGCGGGTCGACGCGCCACCTCACCTGCCGTGTCTCCCTCGCGCAGGTTCTACATCGAGGACATCGCCTTCCTCAAAGACTCGACGACGGTGGAGCTCTTCTACCTGAACGCCCAGGCGCTCGTCCACAAGGTACGGGCTCTCACGCCATCGTGGCCCGCACGCCGACGGGCGGTTCGAGACGGCGGTCACACGGCCACCCGGCGCTGCGGTTAGAGCGCCCGTCTCGAGCGATCGTCAGTTCACACCCGGGTCAAGGGTCGGTAACGTTTGTGACACCCGGTGGGGAGTTGGCATCGACTGTGGTGCTACAAGCCGGGATTCCCTACCTAGGAGAATGTGGAATTCCTGGTGTCGGCTCGTAGCGCCGTTCCACACTTAGTTGCGTGAGGGACGCTCGTCGTGGTGAGGTGCTTGATAGCTCGCTGTTAACCGAGCGCGTGCGGGACTTAATCTGCGAGCGGGGCCTGCGGGCCACTCATCACCTGCGTTACGGCTTTTTTTTTTATGCCAAAATATTAACTCTGCCTCGAGGGTTTTTCGCAGAAAGCATTATTAGATTACGCGGAACGGAGGCTGATGCGTACATTCCAAGAGGCTGTGTTTCTGTCCAGGAAATTTAAAACCAAAATTAAAAAATATATTAACGTAGCATACCTTTTCGCTGTGGAATGGCGTCAGAACGCAGTGCAACTTTGCCAAGATTGGAAGTGAGCCCATTGTGTTTTAGCTTTGCACTGCGAGACACAAAGCCAGTCTTTCAGACCCATTGCTTGAAATTGAGCCTACGGACACAAAGGACTTTGTTAAACAACACTAAGTAGTCCCCTAATACAAGGCCTTATTTTTTTTGGTGTCTAAGGTGGACGATGCACTCACACATTTCATTACTCTTTCACCATCCGAAGGTCATTTATTCAAGTTCCAACGCCACGGCGATCGTCAATAATTCCCAACGGTTACGAACGTAGAAAAGAACGTCTTCTGCCTTTTGGCAGAAACTGGCGAAACACAGGCTGGGCTACAGAGAAAGCCGTCTGGTGTTGGGCCAATAAGTTTGAAGGACAATGCATTATCATAGCATTAAGTTGCATGGTTTTGCCACAAGCATATGTGGCTGCCTGCAAACTGGAGCCTTTGCAAAAAGGTGTCCACTTAGTGTTTCAAGATCTTAACACTGTTTTCTCATTGCAGCGCTTTGTGACCCTCGGGTGAAAGGCGCTATATAAAATGCTATTATCATTATTATTGCCAGAAAGGGAAAAACCTCGTATTTTCTACATTATTTGTACAAAGGCAAAAAGGTCCAATGGTCCCGGTTACGAACGTGCGTATAGAGGACAGGAGCTGTGCACGTCTGGTCTTGACGCGAATTTGAAAACTGGAAACCAGGTCATGAGCTCGGAGCCAGTCTGTAGTCATCGATTTCCGCTAATATTGTCAGTGGCCGCCGACCCACGTAGGGCTTGTCTCGTGTCGCCCCGTGTTGCCCCACGCCTCCCCGCGCCTCCCCGCGCCTCCCCGCTCCTCCCCGCCGGTTTTGCTCGCGTTCCTGCACGCGGGAGCGCTCGCGAAGCCCGTGCAGTGTGTTCGTCCACTCGATGGGCCTTCATGTGTTTCCAACACAAACAGAGGCACCGTTAGCAAATACGGGCGGCCTGCGGAGAGGGCTGTTTTGCTTGAGCCGCGGTGAGAAGGTCTCTGCGAGAGCGGCGCGAGCTGCGGAGGCGCCGCTCGTCGTCTCGGGTTAGAAGTTGGGTTTCGGCCGCTCAAGATTAAACCAGGGCTCTCGGCAATGGTGAAACGGTGGCCTCTGCCCGGTGACCCGTGACTAAACGCAAACGTTGCTTTTAATTAGTTTTGTCTCTGTTCGGCAAACCCCCGTCGAGAGGCCCACACGTCAGTCTCCCGACTGAACAACCGCTGTAGCCACATCACCGAGTGTTTGTGGGTCGGGACACGTTAACGTGTCGTAAGCCCACCTCCACCCGACACAGCCAATCAGTGAGGTTGCAACACGCGCAAACAACGTGCCTCTTCATTACCGCTTCAGCAGCACAGCAAACCCACAGCACTTACGACCAAGTAATTGCTCTTTATCGTAATTGCTGTGGGTTTGCTGTGCTTCTGAATCACTACTGTGGTATGCAACAGTAGTAATGAAGTTGCACGTTCTGTTCACGTGACAAACCTCACTGATTGGCCGTGTCAGGTGGAGCAGGCTGGTTGACGACATTTTTTACCTTTCCATGACCCAACTCAAAAGTGCTTAGTTACGTGTCGTGTTGGTCACGAAAACGTTCGTGTTAAACCACTATAGGCTTCCCACGAAGAGCCACTCATCGATCGATCCTGATGAGACGCTGACAATAACGGTGATGATGGCTGAGCACAACCTGGTTAAGCGGAGTCAGAGGTCACGTGGTTAATGGTTCTGCATACAACCGTCTGTTGTCTAAATTCCGTAAATAATGTGTGTTTTACTCCATCAGCCCATTCGCTTTAAAGACCAAATCCAGTATTATTTACAAGCAAGCCCTGGACGGGTTTTGACATTTCTGGGTCTCCACAGCAGCCAGCGTCAGGCTTGTTAAGCAAAATGCTGCTGGGTCACCAGATGTTATTGGTCAGAGCACTGCGTCCAGACTATGGCACACTGTTCAATGGGAAATAAAGCAATATTGTCTGGCGAGCACTGGCGGGCTCAACGTAACAAAGGGCCTCAACATTAGCGCCGGCCAGAGCGCCACGCAGGGACCCATTTCTCCACCTTAAAAGCATCTCGTGCAGTAATTGAGTTGCCGCTGGGCCCTGGGGGAACGCGGTGGTGGGGGGGGGCGCAGATTAGCGGTGCCCTGTCACTCGCTGCTGCTGTTTAACTCGCTCAGAGCTCTCGCTGTGGCTGTTGGAACAAGCTCGGACGATAATGATGGCGACTAGCAGGGTACCCGCCCTACGGGCGATCTAAGTGTTGTGCACACGCAGCACTTACCTTCAAAGATAAATTATAATAGTAATGGTAGCATTTATGGAGCGCTTTTCACCCGAGGGTCACTGGGCGCTGCGCAGAGCTGCGAAGAGAGCGACATGTCAACAACAACATTCATTCATTCATTTTCAGAAACCGCTTAATCCTGTACAGGGTCACGGTGAGCCGGAGCCTATCCCGGCAGACATAGGGCGCAAGGCATGGCTTATACCAAGGACGGGACGCCAGTCCATCACAGGGCACCGGGGGCAATTTAGTCCGCAGGCCAATTAACCTATGCATGTTTTTGGACTGTGGGAGGAAACCGGAGCGCCCGGCTAAAACCCACGCAGACACGGGGAGAACATGCAAACTCCACACAGAAAGGCACCCCGAGCCGAAGATTCGAACCCGGGACCTTCTTGCTGTGAGGCGGAAGCGCTACCCACTACGCCACCGTGCCGCCCTCAACAACAACAGAAAACGAAAAATCAGCAACAATTAGTTTTTTTGGGGGGAGGGGTTTATGTTTCCCACGGGTTCTCCGGTTTCCTCAAACAACTTAAAACATAACACTCGTTAAATATTTGGCCGATAACATCATAATAATCATCGCCTCGTGGTGTCGCGTGTGGAAGTTGTGTTTTTGTTGTTGTGGGTGGCTGCGTTTTTTTTGCTGTTGCGTGTGTCTGTGTCTTGTGCTTCAATGTTGATTGTTTAATTTGGATTGGCGTTGTTTCCCCCTCGTGTCTGTCTCTCTGTCTTCCTGTCTCTGTGTCCCTATGTCTCTCCCTGTCGCTCACCCTCCCTCCCTGTCTCCCTCCGTGTTTGTCTTCAAGGAAGTGACGGCCATCTTAGGGGATGCTGGTAGAATGTCGCCGCTCTTAAGATTGCCAGTTTCACGACCTTTCAGTCTATTCGAAGTAGCCTTAATCATTTATTCTGTTGCTTTGGTTTGTATTGTTTTTTCGTTGTTGACATGCCGTCCTCTTCACGGCCCTTGTGCAGCGCTTTGTGACCCTCGGGTGAAAGGCGCTATATAAATTGATATTATTATTATTGCGAGGGTCTGACTCGTTCTTCAGACGTCTCTTGTTGACGTTTCCTGCCGACGTGACGACTGCCGCTTTGACCTGGAAGGTCGTAGCTCAAAAGTTGTCAAGCGGGGAGAGGTAAGCAAGTGACAGCACCTCAGGGCACCAGGAGCAATTTAGTCAGCAGGCCAATTAACCTAAGCAGCATGTCTTTGGAATGTAGGAGGAAACAGAATCACCCGGCAAAAAACCACGCAGACACGGGGAGAATGCAAACGCCACACAGAAAGGCACCCGAGCCAGGAATCGAACCCAGGTTTTCTTGCTGTGAGGCGGCAGCGCTACTGGCCGCACCACCGTGCCGCCCAGGTGCCCACAGAGAGCTGGTGGGTGCCACGTGGTGGGGTGAAGCGTGGCTGCTGCCACCTCATCCTGTGAAGAGCCTGCAAGCTCACTGGGTAATTTTCCATCCATCCATCCATTTTCTAAACCACTTGTCCTGGTGAGGGTCGCGGTGGCAACAGTCCAAGCAGAGTGGACCAGACATCCCTTTCCTCAGCAACAGATTCCAGCTCTTCCTGGGGGATTCCCAGGCGTTCCCAGGCCAGCCAAAGGATAAAATCCCTCCAGCGTGTCCTGGGTCGGCCTCTAGGTCTCCGCCCAGTGGGCCGTGTCTGGTAGACTTCCCGGGGGAGCCTTCCAGGGGGCATCCTTACCAGATGCCCGAACCACCTCAACTGGCTCCTCTCAATCCTAAGAAGAAGCGACCCTACTCTACTCTGAGGTTGTCCCGGATTTCTGCGTATATTAATGTTGTAGAGTTTAAGGATCACGTTTTTGTGGTTTTCTGCTGCCAACAATGCCAGTGATGTTCTAATGATCGCTCATTGCCAAATGGTCTGATGGTCTTGTGCCATAAATTAACAAACACGTCACACAATGTTTATGGACAATTGTTTGCGCCCCTGATAAGCAAACGCTGAAATCGGACCGAATCCTTTGTTTCGCTAGTAATAATAATAATAATCTACTTTTGTAACGCGCGCATTTTCTCCGGGCGCGTTGCACCCGTTGATTCGGAGGCGCGGAGCCCTGCTCAGTCGGTTTGTTGTGAGTCGGTGAAAAGGTGACTTTTTAAGAGTTTTTTTAAGGCTCTAGGGGACTGTTTGACGCAATAGGTGTGGCAGGCTGTTCCAGGTTGTGGGTGCCGCGACCGAGAATCGGCGTTTTGCGAAGGTTGTGCGTGAACGCGGTGTGTGGAGTAGGTGCTGTGATGAGCTGCGCAGAGTACGGGATTGTGTTGATGCGAGTGGCCGGAGTAGTGATGCGAGGTATTTAGGGTGTCCTGTGTGGATAGTGCGGTGGCAAATTATTGACGTTTTGTAAGCGATGCGTTTGTGAATGGTAGCCAGTGTAGTCTCCATGCATTTTGTGGTTGGTTGGTCGCACGCTTTGATGTTGAGGACTGCACGTGCTAGGTTGTTCTGAAGACGTTGCAGTTTGGCGCTCTGTTGTTTCGTGATTCCAGTGAGTATTCCGTTGCAATAGTCAAAGCGGCTGGCGATGAGGGTGCAGGTGATGGTCTGTGCTGTTTGTGTAGGATTAGTGGACGAATTTGCCAAAGTGCTCGAAGGTGGTAGTTGCAGGATCTGGTAATGTTGTTTATGCGGGTGCTGAAAGTGAGTGAGTGTGGGGTCTAGTGTTGAGAAAGTGGAAAGGTTGGTGATGGGGTGGTAGTTTGTGGGGTCGTCGGGGTCCAGTGTTGGAGACTTGAGAAGTGGTGTGATTTGTCCAAGTTTTAACAGAGATGGGAAAATTCCGGTGACGAAGGCTGCGTTAGCTAGTTTCACACAAGTTCAAATCCTGGTCAGGGTTTGAATCAGTGGTCATTTCATCATCATTATCAGTACCGGCTTAATCCTGTAGAGGGTCGCAGCGAGCCGCAGCCTATTGCGGCAGACACAGGGCGCCAGGCAGGGCTATAACCGGGATGAGATGCCAGTCCATCGCAGGGCACCGGGGTCAATTTATTCAGCAGGCCCATGAACCTAGGCAACATGTCTTTGGACGGTGGGTGGAAAACGGAGTACCCGGCGAAAACCCACGTGGACATGGGGGGAACACGCAAACTCTGGACAAAAAGGCACCCGAGCCGGGAATCAAACCCGGGACCTCATATCCTGAGAGGCAGCAGCGCTACCAACTATGCCACCATGCCACCAGGAGAGGTCATTTGGCATAGAATAAACCCTTTTCACCTGATGGGACTTTAACAGCGGCTGTCCCGTGGAGAGCCTGACCTCCGCCATAGCAATGTGGAATCTCCAGCGGCGTGTCAGAGCGCCTCTACAGAGCGGAGCCGAGGCTCCGTGTGAGCGGGGAGGGGCTGCCTGCTTCCACCGCGTGTAACGTGCCGCATCAGCAAGAAGCGAGCTCTACCAAGCAACCTCTCATCAGCCTCGCCCCCCCCCCAACCACCGGCTTACAGTGGACCAGTCCTGGCTCCTCCCCTGGGCCGGTGCCTCTGGGTGGGTTCATCTGGTGCGTGCGGCGGGGGTCTGTTTTGTGCCATCCGGTGTTGAGCCGTGGTGCGTGTCGCTGTGTTGCTCCCCCGTGCCCCGCGTGCCACCCCGTGCCCCCCCCTCCCCGTGCCCCCCCGCCGCAGGGTCATCTGGAGGTGGGCAGCGAGGCCGCGTTCGTGCTGGCCGCGTACGCGCTACAGGTAAGACGCGACGATGCATCGCCCCGCACACCTGTGTCGCCGTGGCGAGAGCGCCGTGCCCACGACTGAGTTTGTGCTGAAGCTGGAAGGAACCGTGGAACTGTGCGGCTCTTTTTAACAGTTGTCCAGCGGGGAGGGGTAAGCGAGTTACAACATCTCAGGGCACCGCGGGTGATTTAGTCAGCGGGACGATTGACCTAGGCAGCGAGTGTTTTGGAGAACATACACACGCCCGAGCTGGGAATCGAATTAAGCTACTGTCAAACGCATAGGCATACACGTACAATGCGTGCTTCTAACATTTTACAATTAATAAGATAAATAGAAACAACTGATGTATGGGAATTGCTCTCCATAGCTGTTCTTTCGGGATAGCCGTGTCGAGTGTTGCTGCTCGCTCCTTGGTGACGTTTCGCCTCCCATGCTGGAGGCATCGTCACTGAAGGGGAGAGAAGGAACACTTGACACGGATATCCCGAAAGCACAGCCACGGAGAGCAGTTCACAACTAAAGTAAATTAGCATTAATGAGCACAGTGCCTTGTAACAATGCGTGAGATTATAAACCAAACATAAACCATACACTGTACAAGCACAACGCATTATTCTTCTTTGCGATTCTTCGAAGCACGATGGTCAGCCTCTGGATATCGTTGTCTTTCAGCTCCTCGGCATTATTAAAGAGCAGCAATTTATTGCAATTAGATTAAAATTAGGGTAAGCCTAGATTAAAAGCGTGATTATGATCGGATTTAAAGTTAGATGAAAACAGCGCAGTGTGGTTGAGAGAGCTTGCCAGCAGGTGTTCCGTCACTCAAACAGTCCCGATAGCCACTCACCCGACACACTCATATCTGAGCCGGTGGCGCGGTCAGTAGCACTGCCGCCTCACAACAAGAAGGCCCCCGGGTTTGATTCCTGGCTCGGGTGCCTTTCTGTGTGAAGTTTGCATGTTCTCTCCCCGTGTCCGCGTGGGTTTTCGCCGGCCGCTACGGTTTGCTCCTACAGTCCATAGACATGCTGCTGCATAGGTTAATTGACCTGCTGACTAAATTGCCCCCAGTGCCGTGTGATGGACCGACGTCCCATCCTGGGTATCGCCCTGCTTTGCGCCCTGTGTCTTCCGGGATTAAGCGGTTTATGAAAACGGATGGAGCAAAATCTGTACCGGTTGTAATCTTCCAGGTTTCATCAGCAGAATACGATCTTTGTGGTCCACGAATAGCTGGTGGGTTTATCCGGGTGTTGGCGTCACGGCGCTGGCGACCGGAGCCCCCGCGGACATAACGGCGTCCGGGTTGCGGGCCGAGGGGGAGTGCTCATTTCGTAAACAAACCTTGAGACGCACCGTGCTTGTGTTGCCGGAGTTTATTTGGTTTGACTTTGTTGCGTTTGACCAGGCGGCAAGCTTTTGTGGCATCTTTATGCATAAGGAGACGCGAGAGCCCGCGCATAACCCGCGTGTGTGTGTCTATACGTTTGTGTGTACGTGTGTGTTCGACCTTCATAGGTGCTCGCTAACGGCACTTGCCCCTACAGTCTATTAAGGCTACACGGGGGATCTTTGTCTTTGTACGTGTGTGTGTATACGCGTCTGTGTGTGTATACGTGCGTGAGTGTTTTGTGGGGAGCGGTAGCCCAGTGGATTGCACGCTGGCCTACAAACCTGGCGACCCGAGTTCGAATCGCGCTCACGGCCAACATCAGTGACGATTTTCTGAACCGGTTCTGGGCCTCCCCTAGGTCGAATTGGCCTCAACTGAGTACCTGGTGCTGTGCGTAGTAAACATCAGCACTGGGGAGACAAAGACGGGTGTAGGCAAGCGACCCCTCGTGCGCCGTGCCGACCTTCATGGCGCTCGCCGACAGCACTTGCCCCATTGCTTGGTGGGACAGGTAGAGTGTGTTTAGGGAGCGCCGATGTGGTGGATTAAGCGTGGCTGCCATGTCATCCCAGCGTGCTCGCTGCGATTCCCAGCCTCCATAACGAACATGAGCGGCAAGCGGAACGTGAATCTGACCCGGGATTCCTCTAAGTAGGCTTGGCTACGAACGAGTACCTGGTTCAGTGTGTAACCAATCAGCCGTGGAGATATAAACAAGGCCCGTCAAGGCATTAACCCCCCGATGCGCCACGCCAGCGTTACGACGTGCCCGCTCAGAGCACCCACCTCCACAGTTTGTCAGGGGGCAGTAACAGGGCATCTTTGTTCCTGTGTGTGGTGTACGTGTCTACGTGTGTGTGTGCACCCGAGTGTTTAAAGGGGGCTGTACGTACGCGTCTGTGTGTGCGCGTGTGCGCTCGTTTCTGTTTAACAACATTCCGTCTGCACGGAGACACAGTGCACACCTTTGTTCAATACTCACGTGTAGGGGCTGGAATGTATTTAGCTCGAGGAAACGGTTTGCTAAACGGTAGAAGTCTCTCTCTCTCTCCGCGAGAGCGCGTAAACCGATACGGGGCCCGATGAGGCGGCCGCTCTCGGTGGGGCCGGCGCGTGCTCGTGTCCGAGTTTCCGCTAGGCCGGCAGCGGGACTCCGCGTCACCCGGGCAGCGTGCGGGCCGCTCGCCCCGGCCGGCGCGACGCGCTCATCGAGCCCGGCCTGCGCCGCTCCGGCCCCACGAATCAATGTTGGCTTTCGACCCAAATATTTTTTTTTTGTAGAGCGATTCATGTCTGTTATTTACTGGTAAACGTCGCGAGGGACAGAGGGAGATGGCTCGACACGGCTATCCCGAAAGAACAACCGTCAGTGGTTTATTATTACAGCACAAATTAGCCAGAGAGCTTGCAAGCTCTGGAAGCAGGGTTTCTGCGATACAACAAACGTACGAATTCACCAACACGAACAGGAAATAAAATCAGAGGATATTGCAAGGATTTTAACGAATTTCCATCCATCCATCCGTTGTGAGAAACCGCTTAATCCTATACAGACAGGGTCGTGGTGAGCCGGAGCCTATCCCGGCAGACACAGGGCGCAAGGCAGGGCTGAAATCACTACTGCACGTGTTTACCCACGAGCGACTCTCTGCGACTCCAGACTCTGCGAGGATGGTCCGGCCAAGTTTTCCCAGCTGCGGATAGTGTTGCTACGTGCAATCCCACTGCCGGCAGTGTTTTGCATTGCGATGTTTGGCTAATACCAGTTCTGTTCTATTTGTTTCGCCATGGCTGTCCACTGCAGTGAGTTTGAGGCTCTCGGCCAAGTTTTAAGTGAAGCACGTGTGTTTAGTCGACGTTTGCAAGAAAGCGTCTTAGAGGGTGCCAGGCAAGTGTTGTCTTTTTAACGTTGAGGTTTGCTCCGCCAGTAGTTCCCTGTGTTAGTCCTTGTAGCTCCCTGGGGATGGAGTTGTGTTTATGTGCTTAGGAGCGTTGATGGCACGAGTGCAAAAGTGGGAATTTACAGCTGAAATAGCGTGGAAGTTTCAGAAGAGTAATCAATAAGTGGGAACTAAAGCTGAAATGAGACGTAACAGCCTTGGCATTGTGCAGGTCAAACGTGCGCTTTTGAAGAGTTTTGAACCCGGTACCCTCAGTGCGGACAGACACACATGCATATAATAATAATAATTTCAATTTATATAGCGCCTTTCACCCGAGGGTCACAAAGCGCTGCACAAGGGCCGCGAAGAGGCATGCCCTCCTCTTCGCGGCCCTGGGGTGCTTTTACCCTTAGTGGATTGTGAAAGGCTAGTAAACATTTCACTGCGCAGGAAGAGGAGGAGGATGTGCGGCGACACTGCCAACCGTGTGTGCGAGCGGCGCTGCCTCTCTCTCTCTGACCCATTGAGACGCGAGTGCGGTTGTGCCGCGCGGCCGCCCCACGCGGCCTCACAATGGAGGCCCTTTGAACGCGGGGCCCGGGAGGCGCCCACAAAGGGCATCTCATCATGAATAGTTGATCAGCCGCTGTTTAATTTATTAACCGGCCACAAGTGTCGGGTTGCATCTGTGTGCCGCCTGCTGTCAGCGCCCCGAGGCACCGTCCTTCCCTAGGTCGACTCGGCCTCAAACCAGAACCTTGTATACGGTGTGTAAACGTTGCCACAAGGGAGACGAAGGCGGCCAGTCATGGTGTTGGCCACCCACACCTTCGTGTGCCGTGCCGACCTTCATGGGTGCTTGCTAACAGCCCTTGGCCGCAAAAGGCTGTTGAGCCTCACATGGGCTCTTTGTCTTTACACAACAATGTGCGTCGTGTAGCAGGCTGGGGGAGTCCGCAGGGCAGGGTTCTGATGGACCGCCACATCAGGCCATTTCTGCCGTCGAGTTGACAGAAATAACGTTGCCGTATGGGTCATAGCGCTGGGGGCTGCTCCTTAACAAAGCAAATAGAAAATTAGCCGCAAGCCTGTGAGTAGATGCTCGTAAATTCTATATCTGTGGTGTCTTGCAAGCTATTTAAATGTGTGCTGTGTGCGTGCTATATTGGTGATTAAAACCGTTGCTGTGTTTGTTGTTTTGCAGGAGGCTAAAGGCGACTACACAAGGTATTTCCACGCTCTCCCACCACGACACCCAGCTCCGTTTCCTAACTGTGTAGAAACCGTGCGATTCATCATCTCTGGCGTGGAGCCGCTGACCCGGAGAAGGGTCGACAGCGGGTAGCTTTTGTGACGGGTGGAGTAGGCCGACGAGAACGCGGGGAAGAGCGCGAGAGGAAGTCCCGTAGCGACCGGCCGAGCCCCGATCAGCCGTCTGCTCTCGCGGCCTCGCCCCCTGACCACACGGTGCGCACGCGTTTGAGCGGACATGGTGCGGATGCGTTGATGGCCGCGTGTGCACGTTAAGAGTAGCGTGGCTGGCACCCGTCTCTGCCGAGCCAGTCGTTGCACCGCAACACATTTCCATGGCGGTGGATCGGCCCGGGCGCGACAATCGCTTTGTGTTTGGCAAAACCGGTGCCGCTGCTGACTTACTCGCTACGGGGCCGATGACCGGACGAGCCGACGCCAACCGGGAATTGAACTCGCGAGCGTCCGCTGGCGAATCGGATACCGAGACCGCGGTGGCACCGGCTGGATCAGTTCAGCATTGTGTTTAGGAGCGGCTCGCGGCCAGGAGCCCGCGTGCTATCACTCGCGTCGTGCGTAGCTTGCGCGTGCCTGTGCGCGCAGAGAAAGCGGCGTATTGTTTTGGGAAATGTCGCTGTTAAATGTTTAAATTGGCCGGTCTGACGGTTGTTTAAAATGAACGTCACATTTTCCCCTCCCCTGGCCTCTCGTGCTGCTGCTGCTGCAGACGGGCTTAAGGAGCCGACTCGTAGCAGAGAGCACCCAGCCGTGTGTTCCGCACGTCGGAGACGAATGGACAAGGTTTCTTAACCGACAGCCCAATCTAAGTGGCTGCATTCGTCGTTACAAGATGAGGCTTTGTCAGCTGTAGTGGAGTGTGTTGACTGAATCCTGTGCCACGCAGCGTTATACCTTTAATTTTAACCATCACACTTGCTGCACCTCGTGTTGAGATTCGTGTGTGTTGCGGCAGTCTGCCTGCCAGTGTGTGTGTCCCTACTTCCTATCGTGCTATATACCCGCGCCGCTGTGGCGACTGTTGCCATGGTGTAGGTGTGTGCGAGGTGGGGCGTGCGGTGACTGTGGCTGCTCGGTGAAGGTGCTCGCGGCCCCACGTGCTCTCGGTGGGATGAATGTGGTCTCAGCCCCACGCGGTGATTGACTGGAGCAGCAATTACCTAAATCTAGCGCCACTTGGTGTCCGTGCAGGAATTTACTTGATACAAAAGAAAAAGTTATTTGAAGTATCTGCAGTAATTACCGTTTGAGTAATTCGCAAATCCCGGTCGGTTAGCGTGTGCTCCCATCTGTGTGTCGATTGTGGCCAAGAGAAACGCGGCTTTTTTTGTTGCTTTTACTTAAAAATCTTGTCTTGTACGAGAAACACCAACGAGGTTGGCGACGTGGTGGAGGTGCACGCCGAGTCCCGGTTGGTCGAGCCGGGGGGCACTGCCATCGGAGACTCGGTGGGAATGTCGAGAACATCATCCCACTGGGGGTCAATAAAATAATCACCACTTTATTGTCTTTAATTAGTGGTCATTGAAATTGTTGTACTGATGTAGGTTTTCACGGCTCGATTCATAATGGTTGCAGAGAGAGAGGGAGATCGCGCGACACGGCTATCCCGAAAGAACAGCCCTGAAGTGGAGCCATCATTGAAATTGTTGTTATCCATAAGACAGACTGGGCCCCGCCATGGGAATATGGAGGTTTCGCCACTGGCTCCTGGCTCTCTGAGGAAATGAGCACTACCCCACCATTCTCCTGCATTTTTTGTCTCATGAATGGTGCTGCATGGAATCTGAAGGGCTTTAATGCTTTAAACGATTGCTGCTGTGCAGTCAAACGCTTTAAGCTCTGGGCGTTGAGCCATACAAATATAAATGCCTCGAGTGCTTAGGCTTTGCAGGTGGCTGATGGCGCAGTGGGTTAATGCTCTCTAGCTCAAGTGTAAACATGGACGCCCACCGCGTAAACGTTTACGCATTTGTTAAAGAGCATGCGGATTAGCTTAAAGTCTAAATGTGTATACTAGCGTACCAGTTTGTTAAAGTCCACGGAGATGCAGTGTTTATTGGCTGGCTATCAGGAAGAGGCCTATCTTCTTCTTTGCGATTCTTCGAAGCACGATGGTAGTGCAGGACCGCTGTAAACTAAGGGGACAGGTGGCAAACTCGTTAAAGTTGTCGTGTTGGGAGTCGAGGGTAGTTGTTGTGGAGTGGAGGGTAGTTGTTGTGTTCTTTGCAGAGTCTCGCAAAGCACATTAACTCCGCAAATAAAATCCCAGCGGGGTTCGTAGTTGGGGCGCGACAGAGCGACGCCGCATGGCTCCACGATTGCTTTCTTGATTCTATGAGCACCTTTCTGCCAGTGGAGCCTTTGCAATAAGGTGTCCATTTGGTGTTTTTAAGATCTTGTCTTGTTCCCTGTGTCTGCCGGGATAGGCTCCGGCTCACTGCAACCCTGTGCAGGATTAAGCGATTTCTGACAATGAATGAATGAACACTTGTCTCGTTGCAAGGTAAAGAAAAACCTTGTGAATGCTTCGTTCATGTGTATTTCTGCCTATCTCGCCACCTGTGTATTGAGTGGTGGTCTGTGGGGTGACTGGCCCCGGCCATAGCAATGTGGACTTGCCGGCTCTGGCGGCGACTGCACAGCTGATGACGATGAATGACGAGCTGCACCCGTTTGAGTCGGGAGACGCGCCGTTGGAATTTTTCGAACTGAACATTTTTGGATTCACGCGGTGATTTTCACTTTGCAATCCGTTGTTTTCGGAGGGCAAGGGTTGGTGGGTCACAGATTTGTGACGTCTCTAAACCAACTGGGCTGTGAGGAGGAGGCCGCGAGATGGGGTTTTGGAACCAGTCTGTGAGTTATCCCCACCTAGGCTGGGGGGGGGGTTCTCCAGACACTGCTGCTTTTTCCCACAAGCAAGACTATGCCTAAAATGAAACATTGTGCAAACATCTGTGAGCAGGACCCCTCTTGAAAAATAAACCCAGCGAGGATTTAGAAAAATATCTAAATGTCATCCTTACCCGGCCGTGATTTATACACCTTCCAGCGTCCCCGTGAAAAAAGTTTTGAGGGATTTCAAATATTATCGCGTGCGTTTGTTCCATCTTTCAATAATCGCCGCGAGTCAAGTCGGAGGCGAGCGTCTCCCCGCCTCGTCGCACACGAGGCGCGGCGTTCACGTCGGTGGGGCGCCGCGAGCTCGCCGTGGAAACTAACTCCACGTTCCTGCGGCCGGCGGAGCGCCGGCGTTGCGCCGCTCGCCAGCCCGCGTCGGAGCCGACATCGAGGGGTTCCGCGAGGCGGGGCCCGTCTGCTTGCAGCGCAGCCGCGGCAGGGCCCCGCAAATTTTCAGCTGCCCTCAATAATATTTGCGGAATGTACGAGGCGATCGCAAACATCGCGGCGGACAGGGGCGCGTATTGTATCCAGGAGGAGGTTTACGGGGTTCTCTGCTCGCAACGCCGTGTGGCCGGGAGAGACGTGTTGAAAGCGTCGAATGGAGGGCTGTTAGCGAGCACCTGTTAAGGCCGGAACAACACGTGGAGAGTGGGGGGGGGGTGACCCGCGATCCCAGCTGTTTCTGGCTCCGCTTCAAATCCAACAGTTACCTATTTTAAGCCGAGTTGACCCGGGGGGAGGCCGCGACGTGATTTACCTTTGTGGGTAGCCGCGGGTGCGGCCAGGATGGCCACCTGGGCGGCCGGGGTCGCTGTGCGACGGCCACGAACGCCTGCCCAGTACAACAGACAAAGATCCCCCGTGTAGCCTTAGCGAGCACCTCGGTTAGTGCCACGCGGTTAGTGCGACGCTCACACATGACCTCGGTTAGTGCGAAATGCGGTGAGCGCGACACGTGCTCGTGTGTTTACTTTTGGTGCGTACAGACGCGACACGCCGTGTTTGTGTACAGCTGCGCGATGCCGCAACACGCCGTGGCGACTGCATGTGCCGCCACAGTCCCGGCTGGGTGTTGGCGGATTATCCAGTTTGTTTGACATTGGTTTGCATGCAGATGGGGCTTAGCCGTCCCAGGATTACTGCCCCAGACCTCGTGACGTGAGTAAACACGAGGTCACACAGCAGGGAGGGGAGACTGCTTCTCAGATTAGGCCGGAGTGGCTGAGCCGTTGGGGGGGGGGTACTGTGGCGCGGTAAGTACCGCGCAGCAAGAACGCCCCGAGTTTGATTCCTGGACCGGGTGCCACCTTTCTACGTGGAGTTTGCGTGTTCTCTCCGTGTCTGCGTGGGTTTTCGCCGGGCACTCCGGTTTCCTTCCACAGTCCAAAGACATGCTGCCTAGGTTAATTGTCCTGACTGAATTTCCCCCGGTGACCTGAGATGTTTTAACTTGCTTACAGGCTCCCCGCTGGGCAACTGCTACAAAACGCTACATAGCTCAAAGGTTCCTTCCAGCTTAAATAACAACTGACTCAATTATCTCAACCGAAATGGT
>JAZEWU010000013.1:136259-146773 GCA_036362915.1 Geotria australis
GTTGCTTTGGTTTTTATTGGTTGTTTTGTTCTTTCGTTGTTAACATGCCGTTCTCTTCGCGGCCCTTATGCAGCGCTTTGTGACCCTCGGGTGAAAGGTGCTATATAAAATTCTATTATTATTACGTTGGTGTGGTGGCACGCACACTTGCAGCCCATTTGTCACTCCACTGCTGGATGAGGGCCGTCCCAAGCCAACACCATTCCTCGGTAATTTCCTGTTGTTCGTTTTCATCGGTTGTTGCGCAGACTGCGCTGTTGGCAAATCTGAGACGGCTCATACCGTCTCCATTTCAGAGGATTAATTTAATTCTCCAGCCCAGTTTGTGGCCAAAACAAGTCTTCATGAGTTGATGTGAGAATGTGTCTCCTTACCCGACTCCTCTTCTGGTCTCTATTTTGCAAACATGCAAAACTGCGTAGCGGTTATTTTCAAACATTTTGTTATCGTGACCTTGGCTTGCGAGAGCTTCGATGACATCAGCGTCGGTTTCGACCGAATCAGGCGTCTTCTCTGTGAAAAGCCAAACGCACGCGGCCGCTTCTGCGGACACCGAGAAAAGACACTCCACACAGAGAGGCCCCCGAGCCGGGAATCGAGTACGGGATCTTCTTCCTGTGAGCCGCGAGTGTAAAGAAACGGTAATTCTGTGCTGTGACAGACGATGAATAACACAGGGTGGGGTAGCGGTGGCACAGTCGTCAGAGCATCGCACTGCAGTGAACTGAGCGACCCGAGTTCAACTCCCGGCTACGGTGAGAGAGAGCAATCTAAACCGGCCGTGCGACCCCCACCTTCACCAACCCGCACAGACCGGCACGGTGAAGTATGGTCGAACAACCACCGTGAGCGACGTGGCATCGACAGGCCTGCATTCATCAGTGGAGAGACGAAGGGCTGTGAATCATTGTTACTGCGCAGCACCACCAGCAGTTTACTTTGATAATGCGAGCCATCCCTCCCCGCCACCAGGGCTGGAAGCTGTGTGTCGTGCGTGGCTGTGCTTAGGTGACGTTGTGAGACACTCACAGGGGGGTTGTGGAGCGAGGGGGAGACGGCGTGAAAGCCAAGGGTGAATGAACGGCCGAGGCCAGCTGTGAGATAGGGGTACGAGGAGGAGGAGCGGGGGGAGACATGGAGTTCAGCTCGAGTTGAAGGACAGATGTAAACAGAGAGCTAGGCGCCAAGTGAGCTGCGTCTGTAGTCTGCAGGACAGTAGTTTTACATTGAGCAGAAGGGCTATTATATTTGGCTGTGGTGCTGGTCACCCATCGCTTCATGTGCCGTGTTGACCTTCATAGGTGTTTGCTAACGGCACTTGACCCTACAGTCTGTTAAGGCTATACGGAGGATCTTCGTCTTGTATATATGTATATGTGAGTGTATGTGTGTGTGTGCGTATATGTGAAGATGGAACCGAGTTTAAGTGCCGCAACCACAGCCGCAATATTGTGAGCTCGCCGTCCCAGAGCCCCGGCGCTGCTTGGCTCATACTCACAACGCATCTTGTGCATCGTTCATGTCAGCAACTTTCAATGAAAAATATCTACATTTGTTATGAACTGGGGCAGCATGGTGGCACGGTGAGTAGCGCTGCTGCCTCACAGAAAGAAGGTCCCGGGTTTGTATCCCGGCTAGGGTGCCTTTCTGTGTGGAGTTTGCATGTTCTCCCCGTGTCTCTGTGGATTTTTTGCCCGGCACTCTGGTTTCCTCCCACAGTCTAAAGACAGGCTGCTGCGCAGATTAATTGGCCTGCTGACTAAATTGCCCCCTGTGCCCTGTGATGGACCGGCGTCCCATCATGGGTATAGCCCTGCCTTGCGCCCTGTGTCTGCCGGGATAGGCTCCGGCTCACCGCAACCCTGCACAGGATTAAGTGGCTTCTGACAATGGATGTATGAATGTAAGAACTGGGAGAAACAGGGGGGGGCAGTCAAACACAGAAGTTCAGCGTTGTCAGCACAGCGCCACGCATGAGCTCACCGCCGTGGTGATGTAACACAAGGTGTGATCTCGTGGCGTGGTGAGAGCTCAAACAGCGGTGTCTGTTTACACGCTGGCTGCACACTGGCGGAAGCACAAAGCAGAATAAACACGCGGGCACCGCTCTACCTTGTGTCAACAGGCAACAGCTGGCGGACAGTGTGTCGTGTTGTGCCGCGCGGCGCACGCTCCGGTTGTTCCCGCCGCCTGTTGTTACCGCCTGTTGTTCGGCAGCGACGTCCCGTCGCGAGGTTTCTCGGTTCCCGAAGAAGCTGCCAGCGCGCAGTGTGAAACGTCGACACCGTGCCGACGGTACGAATTCAGAAACTAGTTTGGATAAACGACGGTGGCTCTTTTCTCCGGCACCGACGGCATCGCCGCCGCCGGTCTAAGGTCACGAGATGAACACCTTCGTTTCGGATCGTTCAGGCTAAGCGGTGTAGCCGTTGCATTGTGTCGGCGAGCAGACCCTGGGGAGGCGATCGAGAGTCGCTTATTAATAATAATAATAAACTATTTATAACGCGTGGCACACATATTCATTCGATGTCGAAGGTATTGCAGCGCTTTGTGACCCTCGGGTGAAAGGCGCTATATAAATGCTATTATTATTATTATTATGAGGGGACGACTCGGAGGCGCGAGGAAGCCGCAGAGAGGCGGAGGAGGGAGCCAGGCGGTTTTGCCGGCGCCATCATATTATAATCACATCATCGTATTATGTTATTACACGTAATTGTTTTGCACATGATGTTTGAGTTGAGAGAGGGAACGGGAACAATCTCACTGCCACGCTAGCGCACACCTGAGCGTAGCCTCGCACCCCAGAGCGTAGCCTCGCACACGCGGGATCCCGCGAGGTTTGTTTCTGCAGGTGGGTCGAGGGTTCGTGTTGTCTGCGCGCTTTCCGCCCGCGCACAGACGGCTGCGACAGCCCTAGGTCGTCGCAGGAAGTGACACGCCGCGTGATGCACTGTCAACGCCGCCGATCTGGCCGCTGAGTCAAAGTCCGTCCCCGAGCGAGTCTGTCGCAGGTGTGCGTTGGGACCGGGTGACAGGGTGTTTGCGGTTCCTTTGGGGGCGACCCGTGTTGTCGTTTCCAAGGAGCGGCGCGATAGAGCGACCGCAAGCGTGCGGAGCCGTTGTAGCGTCTAGTATCGAGTGTGTGTGCGCCCTACTAGCACTGCAGCGGCTGTCGTTTTGTGTCCACGCGTGTGTGTGGGCTGGGGAGCGAGCGATATCGCAGTGGTTATAGCGCGCTGGGCTACGAACCTGGCCCCCTGAGTTCGATTCCCGCTCACGGACAACAGCAGTGACAATTTTCTGATCCGGTCCTGGGCCTCCCCTAGGTCGCCTCAGCCTCAAATGAGTGCCTAGTGTGGTGTGTAAACATTGCCACTAGGGAGACAAAGGCGGCCGGGTATGGTGCTGGCCACCCACCCCCTCGCCTGCCGTACCGGCCTTCATAGGTGCTCGCTAGCAGCGCTTGATCCTACAGTCGGTTAAGGCTATACGGGGGATCTTTGTCATTGTTGTGCGGCCTAACGGCACTGGCCGCAATGGTTTGTTACGGCGGCTAAACGAGGGATCTTTGTCTTGGCACACAATGCAAAGTGCGTGCGAATGATGTGAAGTCCTAAAGTGTGCTGTCAGCTGTGTGTGTCAAGAATGTGCAGTGTGTTAACAGTGCGCATTGTGTGTTAGGTGTGGATGTAAGTCTGCGTTATTCTGTAATTTAGGGACAAAAACGATGCCTTGTCGAATCTTGGCAAATTCCGCTAGAGAGCAGCACGAGCCTGGTTTGGACAATGCATACCTGAGGTGCCTTTGTCTCCCCATGGCTGATATTGTCACATTGTAAAAGGTGATTTTTTTTTGGGCTGAGTCAACCTACGGGAGGCCCATACAGATTTAGATACAAGTGGCCACTTGCACGTGGCCCGCGCAGGGCCTCATCACTGACCCCACATTCAGAGATCCCCGTGTAGCCTTGAGAGACTGTGTGGGAGGTAGGTAGTTATCTAACACATGTGAAGGTCAATACAACACGGGAGGGTTGGGTGGCCATTACCACGTTGGGCCCCACCAGCTACTCATTTGCGGCTGAGTCGACCTAGGGGAGGCCCAGGACCGGCCACCACATTGCAGACGATGCGTGTGCACGTGGGTTGGCAGAGACTCTGTAAAGTATCGATGCAGGTCCTCACGGCTCGATGTTTGAGAATCGCTCTCATGAGTTGCTCTTTCAGGATCGCCGTGTCGAGCCTTCGTCTCCTGTTCATTGCGACGCTTCGTCCCCCACGTTGGAGGCATCATCAGGCGTCATGTTGACGTCATTCAGACGCCTAACGATGCATCCAACGTGGAACACATGGAACATGCTTCCAACGTGGATTGCTCGACACGGCCATCGCAAACGAGAGACTTTAATGTCAGGACAAATGGTCTCCGCGCTCGATATGACGAGCCGCTTTTGGTTTAACACAAAGCGGTTCTTGTTTTCATGACCCCAAAAGGATGACGGGTTTGTCTGACCACCGGCCAGGACTTGAACTTGCGACCTTACGAATGGGTTGACCTTGCACACAAATAACTTGAAAACAAGCTCATTGTAAGCTCCACTGGTCAAATGGAACATCTTTGCTCAGCTGGATTTTGTTGGTGTAGCCGTGTAAATGGCGTACGCTCGTGTCATGTGTTTGCCAGTGGCACAACGGGCAGGTTAATTACGCTTTCGTTGAAGAAATATTGACAATAGACGGGCGTAAGAACAACCCGAATGCGAGGCGGCCGACTGTTGTGCGGCCTCCATCGCGGCTGGCCACACGTGCCGCCTCGCTCTCCGCTCAGCCCCCGATCGCTGTGCAAACACACAACGGGATGGGAGCTCGCGCGAGAGTGCGTCCGCCTGGGAGATGGAGCGATGAAATCCGCTCGTGTGGCACCACCGCCGCCTGGAGTGTTACATAGCAGAACCCGTCAGAGACACTCGTAACTCAGGCTGGTTCCGCATCCAGAAGTGGATCGTCCATGGCTGGCGATGATCGGGTGCCACACGGAGAGAGACCGCGCGTCTAGTCCCACCGGTGCCGAGCGATAGCTGTGCAGGCAGTCGGGGGTTCCCCTGTCTGTGAGTGACTCACACGGACCTTGGTTGAACGCGTCACGGCGGGCGGGCAAACACAGCGAGTCTGTAACTGATACAAGCTGTGTACTTTGTCACCGAAACTACCAATGCAATGCACATGCGACTGGCTTTTAATCTGCCCCGTTTACAAGTCCACAGATATGAGGCAGAAAACTGTCCGCTGATAATCGGAGTTTGGGAAGGCGTTGGGTCCCGGAAACCCTCGTCCGGGCAGGGTTCTCATCATATTTTTTCGAACCATCATGAAGGTCTTTGGGTGGACCGTGCTTAGTCTGGAACCTCCCCTCAGACCTGTTCGCCATGGGTGACCCTACCAGGAGTACTGGACTTCAGACTACATAGCTCTGAGGTTCGTTGGAACACACAAGCCTCCCCCACCACGACAACAAGGTCCAGATCCAGGATCTTAGTGGGTTACGAAAAGGAATACACATCTGCTGCGAGCTCTGCCCAGTAATAATAATAATAGCATTTATAAAGCGCCTTTCACCCGAGAGTCACAAAGCGCTGCACAAAGCTGCGGAAAGAACATGTCAACAACGACAGATTGTTTTATTGACAAGGGGGGAGTGAGGAGACGAGTTGACCCCTACTAGGTTTCGAACTAGATGATTATCGTTGGCTTGACCGCAGCCAGGATCAGCCCAGGACTCACAATCGTGTCTCTTGACCGGGATTCGAAGCCGTGTGGTTTTTCTCCGTGCCGCTGGCTCAGCTTCTTGGCTTCAGAGTTCCCCTCCCCGTGAGTGAGTCATCCAGCCAGGGTGTCCCGGGTTGTTTCTCACTACCTGTGGCCGGCAGGGATCCTTGTTCATTACACAAACAATCAGCTAAACAGCAGGTCAACACAGGCCAGGGCAGGCCTCGGCGATTTGTGTATTGGGCAGACTTTGCGCAATTACTTTCTCAGGTTAATGCTTTGTTTGTGAAGTCATCAGTAACAACGTTGACATGTAGTGATGTAGATTTTCACGACTAGATTCACGATTCGTGATGATGCTTCCAACGTAGATAGATAGATGTTTATTATCACAGCATAAAACGTGGGTGGCGAAACGTCGCGAGGGAGAGCGGGAGAGCGCTCGACCCATCTATCCCGAAAGAACAGCTCTGAAGAGTAACCATCAATGCTTACATGAGTAGTATTACACTAATGCATGAACCCCACTCTAGCTTGACTGATTTGAGCCAAGCGTCTCTGTGCCTGACTCAGCATTCCGCGGCCTCCTCAACCCGTGCTGCACAGCTGCTGGCGAGATGCGTGGTCAGCCTCTGATGTCCAGCGACTCCGCACAGACGCGTGGTCAGCTGTGATGGCCCCTCGCCGAACACGGTTACCTGGCATCTCCGCTTAACCGCCGTTAATACAACACCCGGTGATAATAATAATGATTAACAATTCTAAAGCGCCTTTCAGCCAAAGGTCGCGAGGCGCTGTACAAAGCTAAGAGTGAAAAAAAAACACATCAAACGAACAGCACGAAGGCTGATAAACACGGTTAAAGGATAAAACCCCCACAACCATGGCAGATAAAATGAAAAACAATAAAGCACATGAGAACTGATGTGTATTTCGCTAGCGGGTGATTGTGACTGCTTACAAGCAATCTGTCACTCACACTGTAGTGTACAGTATGGGATTCTGTGCAAGACCATTTGAGTCTGTGTTCCGCAAGTCTATGGGTCTCCTCGGGTCAATGTATGTGAGTGAGTTTGTGTGTGCGTGGTGCTGGTCACCCACCGCCTCGTGTGCCGTGTCGGTACCTTCATAGGTGCTCACTAACAGCACTTGTCCCTACAGTCTGTTAAGGCTATATAGGGGATCTTTGTCTTTGTGTGAGTCCCTACACGGGGATCTTTGTCTTTGTTGTAGTGAGTCCCTGTGTTAGTCTATCTCTAGGAGTCGGTGTGAACTTCTGGGTCCGTATGCTACTCTGGTTCTCGGCGACCCTATCTATGGGTGTGTGTTATCCCGTGGCCCTTGATGTCACATCCACCCACAATCTCGACGCATTAATACAAATCGTCCCCAGCAGGGTGTCCGTCAATGCCGACAAATGCGAATTGAGGTGACAGACAAATTAAGGTCACGTTGGGGGTGGGGGGGGCCCCCTGCGGATCCTGATGAGACTGGTGACTCAGTGGGTGTCAATAATGCAGGCAGGGCCGGAGGCGGCGGCGAGGTCCCGCCCAGCGCGGGGAGGGGACCCCACTGACTCACTGGAGCGCAGACATCGCCAGACTGTACGCATCATACCTGGCCACAGGTGTGTTGTGTGCGTGCGCGCGTGTGGCGCGGCTCCTCCTGCGCGCACACTGCCGGGTGCGCTCGGATCTATTTGCACAGCCACAGAACTGCTCGGGGTTTTTGTTACCGAGGCGTGTGCGTTACGGGCAGCGTCTCCTGCCCGTGACCGGAGGCTGAGTGCAGGTGAGGCGGCGGCGGCGGCAGCGGGGGAGACTGGTCGCGTTTAAAGGTCGCGTTTAAAGGATGATGCCACCGTTGTAGCTAGATTGTTGGACATCCGTTTCGCTGCGTTTCTCTGTCCCTGTGGTTAGCGCACTGGGCTAAGAATCTGGCGACCCGAGTTCGAATCCCGCTCACGGCCAACACCAGTGACGACTTTCTGAAACCGGTCCTGGGCCTCCCCTAAGTCGACTCAGCCTCAACTGAGTACCTAGTGGGGTGTGTAAACATCGCCACTAGGGAGACAAAGGCGGCCGGGCGTGGTGCTGGTCACCCACCCCCTCGTGTGCCGTGTCTACCTTCATAGGTGCTCGCTAACGGCACTTGCCCCAACAGTCTGTTAAGGCTATAACGGGGATCTTTGTTTTTTTTTTGTGGCGTCATGATGTCTCATGCCAGTTTGTGTCTCGTTTGCACCACTGACATGTGTAGCGATCCGACTAACTAGCACGTCGTGTGAACCTCGCTCTCCGCGCCACGCCACTTACACGCCTCTCGCTTTCCCTTTTTCAACTCTATTGGTTTTCCTTTTAATCTTTAAGCGTTGGAAGCGGTTTTTCGGCCTGTTGGTTAATTTGCTGTTCGGCGAGCGTATGCGATTCTTCTCGTCAATGTGTTTTGGCATGTCAGAGTGGGGCTGGTTTAAAAACCACGATAGGATTTAACTTGGTCGAGACTAAAATATGTGACTGGATTAAGTTGGATAAGGGCATGCTGTACGTTCCTGCGTCTGTCTCCCGCGTTCCCCTCTATCCGCGTGTCGCATCCACCTCTCTCGTCTAACCGACGTCTCGGTCGGAGCCCCGTCCGTGGTTCACCGTTCACTTTGTGTTTGAGTTGCTGCGCGGATGACTCCCCCGTTTCGCCAGCTCTCCGGATGGTTTACGCGGGAGATCCGTGTTGCAGGAGCAGCACAAGACAGTCGGCGGTATTGCCGAGACCGAGTGCAGGCTCCGTGAGGATTATTGCACAACCGACAACCCAAACACCCACCAGGTGTTTGACGGTCGTAAACGAAACGAACCCTGATGAAACGGCGACGGGGAGTGGAGGCAGGGACGCGTGGTTATGGGGGAGTCGCGCATCACCGGTGTCACTGCCTCGACACTGCCTTCAGCATGCAATCAGATTACTGCTAGTTTACACCACTTGATCAATTCTGCGAGTGCTTGTATTTAACAAATGTACTTGAAACAAACTATTTAAAGGTTGTGGGTTCTTATCGCTGGTCGGGACCGTAGCAGGCGGCACACTCCGCCTAGACGCGCAGCGCCGATAGCGTCCGACAAGGCTAACGCAACTCACAGCTCGCAAGCCTTGCTCCATCCACTGCTGAATGAAGGCCCACGTCCACGAGGTTTATACAAGTATATGCCGCTGAGCGCGGGGTTTGTGAAGTCGGTGTAGTGGGGTCTCGGCACGGGCTCCGGTATCAGCGCCACTGACGGGAGCCGTGCGCCTGCTTCATCGCCGCGGCTCACAACCCCTCACCGATGTGAGGAATGTGAGTGGTGAGCAAACCGTGACAGTTACCCCGCGGTCGGGTTACTCTGCCCGGACTGCCATGGCCAGCCAATGCAGCTCTGCTTCTGGAATCAAGTCGCATTTATGGAGTATTCGTTTGTGTACAATGCGTGTCACTCTGCTAAGTAAATCGCCCCGATAAGCGCGTCTGATAAATAACAACAATCGTGTCGTGTTGATCGATCGGAGGAGAGAGAGAGATAGTGGAGGGAGGATGGCGGCTGACACAAACGCCCCCGTACAGTGGTGTCGTGTGTGGTGGATTGACAGTGCTGGGCAAATCCCCTTCCCTGACACCAGCGATTGTGAATGGACCATGTCCCAGGTGTGTCTTGGTGTTGTCCTCACGCAGAGTGTACATGGCTAGAGTTCTCACGGAGAGTGTACTCTCAGAGTGACCGCTGCTGTGAGGAGGAGGAGGGTGGCACAGGGTGGCACACGGTGGTTCATACTGGCTGTGTCGGAATACTGGTGTTGAGTGGTGTAGGCCAGCTTCGCGGGCGCTGTGTGTGAGCCCCAGGCTGGATTGTGACTCACACAGTGGCCAGTGTGTATCGCGACCATGACAGGACAGCAAGTGGGTTTGGGGATGTGTTTGTGAAGAATCTGTCAGTGTTTTGTCATTTTACTTGTTACATTTTTCCGATGCGCTAGTTTATTACCCTGGGCAAAAGTTAATCGAGAAGGAATTGGTGAAACATGTGTATAGAGTGGCATCGTGAAGCGGCTGAGACTCGGTGCAGTGTCTGCTCTCGCCAATAGCGTCTGGCAATCAGCAGCACTTGTTTAGTAAGCCACAATGTGGAAAACCGGTTGTGAATTTGTTTGCTTAAACTAATATTGCTGCATGTTACCGGTCTGGAACCCCAGTGGGCCGATTGACGGAATCGTCTTTTATTGATGTGTGGAGACAGACCATAGAGCTGCTTGTCTGGACTCGGGGCTCCGTGAAGGCTTTCAGCATAAATAAAGGACAGCTGTTTATTTCACACGACAATCATACACCTTGATGACGTTGCATTTGTTAAAACAGTCGGGAGGTCGGTGGCAGTGGGGTTTAAACAGTTTAAAGTACTTTAAACAGTCTCTGAGTCGTCACGTTTAAAGGCAAGCGGAGCACTCCCAGCAGCTACTTAGGGGGGTGGTTGTTATGTTTTTATTCCGCCCGTAATTAACGCACGGCTCACTTTGAAGTTGAGGATTCGGGTCGTGGACGTGAACGGCGGTAAAGCCGCTGGTGTCCGTGCTGCCAAGTCGGGTGTCGGGTCCACCGAGAGGGGAGAGCGGTGGCTCAGTGGTTAGCGCTATGCTGAGCTACAAATCTGGCGACGCGAGTTCGAATGCCGCTCACGGCCAACACCGGTGACGATTTTCCGAACCGGTCCCGGGCCT
>JAZEWU010000013.1:153493-167013 GCA_036362915.1 Geotria australis
CTAATTGCTGCTGATCACGAGAGAGCTAATCACTACTGATAATAATGGGTTTCTTGAAGAACCTTGTCTCTCGATCACGAGGATATTTAATGGCTAGATTCTCGTTGTAGCTGTTTCCTAGGTAAAAAAGAAAACGTCGCTAAAGAATGGTATTGTAATGCATGGCAGAGAATATCATTTTCGAAAACGAAACTGTACAGAATCGTACACCAAGCCTACTGGAAGCGGGTGGATGCTTGCAGCATTAGCCGCTCCGGGTGGTGCGGCTAATGCTGCAAGGTAGAAGCGTTCACGTCGCGATCCCTGTCAGGTAGTACTTGGTATTGCCTGCGAATTCTACCAAACACTTCAAGGCCGAGCTGAAAGACAACGATGTCCAGAGGCTGACCATCGTGCTTCGAAGAATCGCAAAGAAGAAGCCGCTCCGGGTGGTGGCACCCCGGGAGGTGGCACCACGGCGGGTGCCGCCCCGGATGGTACTAATTGATGCCTCTGGCTGGGGCGTTACATGTAGTGCGGCAGAGTCTGAGTTAGAGTGAACCGTTCCAAGCTGGCCTGCGTTCTCACCGCACAACCGCAGCTTGTGATCATCTCGCCGACTCGACATGTTTTGACGGGCGAGGGATTTTGCCCATCAGTTGTAAACAACGCGCCTTTGACACCTTCTGGAAACACTTACCGTTTGCGCACGGAAACGCTGTGTTCGTCCAGACATGCCGCGTGTGTGGGGATACACTCAATCAACACCGGCGGTAAAGATAGATAGATAGATAGATGTTTATTATTACGGCAGAAAATACCCACTAAGCTTGCAAGCTCGTGGGATTCCTGCGACACAACAAACATGATCGTTGGCATAAATAAATAAATATAACTAATTTACCAAACCAAACAAAAAACATTTCCACACAGCATTGCACATAATTGATCAGATAAGCAAAAAAAAAAATACAGTTATACATTGTGATGGGTTAAACAAATTATAAGTAGCTTATTCAACATTGAGAGGGAGCAAGTGCAACATTTTCTCTTCCCCCCGCGGCCTCCTCTGTGAGTGCAGACTCTGTGGACACGGAGGCGAGCGAGGCGGCGGCGCGCGCGCTACTGGCGTCGCTGCGGAGCAAGCAAGGCGAGCTGCAGGCGCAGCTGCAGCAGCGGCTGCACGAGCTGCGCGCCACCTGCCTGCGCGAGGCCGTGAGTCGTGCTCGCCCCTCACAGATTCCATCCCCCACGCGTCCCGTCCACCGTCCCGTCCATCCCACCATCCTCCCATCCTCCCTTCTTTCCTCCTCTCCGTCGTGCCCGCGTTAGCCCGGCGCCGCCTCCGACGCGGGGGGGGCGAAACTTCGCAAAGGAGACGCGACCGTTGGCGACATTCGCCGCCGTTATTGGTTGCGAGCGGGAACCGAACTAGGGTCGCCGTGTTTGTGCTGCGCCGCGTTAACCACGACGCCAAGTCTCCCCGTAATTTACGTGGCGAATGTTGGTTTAACCGGGCGTGAGCAGCAGGGTGGCGCAGTGGTAACATCTGCGCCTCACAGAAGAAAATTCCTGCCCTAGGTTGGAGTTTGTCCTCCCCCTGTTCTACGTGGGTTTCCTCCGGGTTCTCCGGTTTCCTCCCACAACTTAAAAAACACTCATGAATTAAATAGCCGATAACATCATAATATATAGGAAAGCAGTGTCTGGCGGTTTGGCGCCGGCTGGCCGCCTGGCTGACTCCCCCTCTCTGCGGTTTGCTCGCTAAGCCTCCCTATCCGTGTCTCGTCCTTGACCAGGCGTGGAATTTCCGCGCGTTATAAATCGTACTGTTGTTATGACGAACGTGGGCGAGCGTCGCGGTGCCCGCTTGTGACTCGCCGTGCCCGCTCGCCGTGCCCCGCTCGCTGCCGCAGGAGCTGACGGGGCGCCTGCCCGCGGAGTTCCCGCTGCGCAACGGGGAGACGCTGCCGCGCGTACTGCGCCGCGTCGGGGCCACCTACCCTCTCGACGAGACCAAGATCCGGCCCAAGGGCCTGGTGAGTGGGGGCAGCCGGGGGGAGTGGGGTGAGTGGGGGGTCGCTGGGTGAGCGAGGAGGGCGAAGCTCACAGGTGAACGACTGTGGCTGACCGCGTGGCTGACCGTGTGAATGCCCGCAGCTGCGCAGTGAGCGTCTGCAACTGTGCGAGATGAATGCGGCTGAGCGTGCGATGGGTCCCCTCTCGTCGTTCTGGCGTGACGCCTGAGCGCGGCCGACCGTCGATTGAGCGCGGCCGTCCGTGTTGAGGCCCGCCACCGTGCGCGCGACGAGCCGCGACTGACCTCGTGACCGCGTGACTGACCGCGCGACCGCGGGGCGGCAGGAGAGCGAGCTGGAGCGGCTGGAGCAGGAGTTCTCCGTGCAGGAGGGCATCGTGCAGGCGGCGCTGAAGCTGGCCGCGGAGGAGGGGCTGGCGCGCGGCCTGCGGCGGCGCCGGAAGGACGACTACGCGGCCGCCGTGCTCAAGCTGCAGGCGCAGGAGGCCGCCATGAACGCGCTGCGCCAGCAGGCGGGACGCAGGCCCACGCAGCGGGCGTCCGTCATCATCCCTGGTAACCACCCCCACCCCCCGCGGTGCGCGTCTAAACACGCGCCGGACTCGAGGAGGACCGCACGGATTCAACCAATAAGCCGCTCGAATCCTGATGATGCCTGCGTCCTGGGAAGCGAAACGCCTCGACGGAGAGAGGAGGAACGCTTGGACGCGGCCGTGTCAAGAGAGCGCTGTTAAGAGGGATTGCACGCGTCGAGCAGTGAAAACCTGCTTCGATATTTTGCCGTCGCTTTCACGTTCTATCGCACGTTGTCTGCAAATGCGGCCTTTGCTCACACGCGGCAACGCGGTTCTAATCTGGCGCACGTTCGCGCGCCGCTGAAGCTCGCGCTTCGTTCGTGTTCTGTAAGATACGGTTTTTGCGCACGGTGCTCCAACTGCCGTTGTCTATAGACACTCGCATATCCGACCGTTTCACATATCCGTGATCGTGAGCTGCACGTGTAACCACCGAGCCTCCTGGCAGCGTTGGGCAATGTGCGTTACACACGGCGGACATCAACACCAGCTTTCGCTAATTCCATGTCATCACCTTGTGGTATGTAATCATGCACAGGTTGATTCCTATTCGCGGTTTCAGTTTCATCACCGAATCTTTGGAAATACTTCCGAACGACCCAAGTGGAGGTGGGGTTGTCGGCGTGAGCATGGAAATGGGCGACGCGCACATCAGCGCCCCTTAGCGCGCGATCGGAGAGTCGCGCTCGCGTTGTTTCTAAAGTTTAACTGACGTGGAATCCACAGACGTGAAAACAAACAGAAAACACGGGGTCTTCAGTGAGCATTTGCACGAAACAATTTAAGAGTAAATGTCTGTTGGTTTATGGTGGGATCTTCGCCGCGAAACTCTAAACAAACAACGGGCAAGAACGTCACTTTACAAGTTTGATGATGCCTCCTGTCACGGGATCGTAGTAACGACGCATAATACAACAAACGAACGAACCACACACACGTCGATGTATATTGAAGCACACAAACACACTCTATAAATGCTATTATTATTCGGGCCACCTACCCACTTGCTCTACCCGTCTACCGCCTTGTGGCCACCGAGCGGTACCGTTCTGAGTTGTCTATATTTTCTGTGCGCTCCGCCGCTTTCGCCGTGCATAGCGCGCGGTGACACAGACACCCGCCAAACCCTCCGGCAGGCCCGAGCCTGCGTGCGGGCCTGGGCTCACGCAGACATCTCCGGATCGACTCCGAGAATCCGTCGCGGGGTTTTAAGGGCGGCGCGTACGACCATTGCGCTGACGCGGCGCCGTTGCCCCGTGTGCCTCCGCGGTTGCAGATGACCTCATACTGTCGGAAGAAAGCTCCGTCTCGGACGGACTGCCAGCTGCCGACGGTGAGTATCGCAGCGACGGGCCTTCCGCGGCGCTGCACGGTCCCGCCTGACGGCCTTCCCCACCCTTAGTCAAGCAGTTCCATGAATGCTTTTGCACTCTTTCCGCAGCCTGCGTTAAGTATCCTTGCGAGTGATGTCGGTGCAGAATGTGATGTTTTGTTTGGTTACTTTTTTTTTTACTTTCATCCTTTAAGTAGATAGCACTGCTGTATAGAGCTACACGTTGCATTCATTCACGCGTTATCAGTCCACACTTAATGGTGTAGAGGGTCGCGGGGTGAGCCGGAACCTATCCCGGTAGACACGGCACAAGGCAGGGTTATACCCAAGATGGGACGACAGTCCATCACAAGGCATAGGTGGAGAATTAGTCACTAAGACCAGTTAACCAAGGCAGCAGCAACATGTCTGGACTGTGAAAGGAAACCGGAGTACCTGGCGAAAACCCACGTGGACACGGGGAAAACATGTAAACTGCACACAGAAAGGAACCCAAGCCAGGAAATGGACCCGGGACCTTCTTGCGGCATCACTACTCATTGTGCCACCGTGCCCCTCCCCCCCCCCTCAAACAGCACCTATTCCTTCAGGCTAAACCCACCCAGACACAGGGAGAGAACACTAACTCCACACAAACTAACTCCACATAGAGAGGCATCACCTGAGCCGGGAATCGAACACTTGGCGCTATGAGTCGCGAGCGTAACCACCGCGCCAGTGTGCCGCCCGCGTTGATGGGGACGAGCGTTGATGGGGACGAGCGTTGATGACGACATCTCTCGTCTCCGGTGCTGGCCTGGCCCCCGGCCCCCGTCCCCCGGCCCCCGGGCCGCGTGAGGCCCCCGTGACCGCCGCCCGTCGCTCTCCCGCAGACGAGGTGTCGGTGAAGTCGGCAGGGCCCGCGGAGCGAGCCGCCACCCCGTCTCCGGCGGAGAACGGCCGCAAGGCGTCGCACGGCGGCTCCTCCAACGGCGGCATCCTGCAATACGCCTTCTCCACGCTCACGCTGCGACGCAGCAGGGGCGCGCGGCCCGCCGCCTCCACGCGCGCGCGCTCGCAGTCGCGCGCCAGCCACCACAGGTGAGCGGATCGCGTTCGCGGATCGTTTGCAAGGACGGGCCGAGTACCGAGTGTGCCGCTCTAGGGAAGAAGTACCGCAGACGCCGCAGTCCTCTCTCGCCGTGCTTTCCGGAGCTCTTCCCGTGTCAGGACAGCGTTACCCGCGTGACGGATATTGGCCGATGACGAAATCGGAACGCGCCCCGTCTCGTCGGACCTCGCACGCCGAGCGGACGGGGGCCAGAATAGCGCTCGGACGCGCAACGCCCGTAGTAGCATTGTTCTTCTGCGTTCTCTGCCGTCACCAACCCACGCTAGCACGTACAACGTCGAGAGGCCCTCATCCAGCAGTGGATTGAGAACGATCCGTACGTGTACGGTCGTGCGCACACTAGATGCGGCGCGCGCGTAAGACTCGGTGGTTGTTGCCGTGCGCGGCGGCGCCCCTCACGCCCACCGCCGCGAGCATCCTCGCCAACAGCGCTCCTCAACGATCGCGCGTCGTTCATCTCTCAGGGCGATGAGAGCCGCGCGCGTCGGCCCCGTGACGCCGTGCGTACCGGTGGCCAGCGGTGCTTGCGTCGTCTGGGTCGGCGGGGGGGTCGGCGATTACAGCGCGAGGGAAGCGGGAACGACGCTGCGGCGGCCGCGGCAGTGACCGCACGCGCAGCTCCGTCTGCATTCTATGCAAAGTGGAGGGCGGCCCCCTCGCTGGCGTGGCACCCGTGCCGCCGAGCGGCGGCCGGCACGGCGTGCAAGCGAGGTGCGGGCCTCGCAAGTGCCCACCGACGGCCGCGTCTCCCGACAGTACTCTGCCGGTAACTCCTCACCGGCAGAGTACTCGGCCGACGGCCAACCACATAGCACACGAAGGCTTTCGTGACCAACGTTATCCATAGTACAGCTCTGTTTATGAGTCAGGTCACGTAATAATAAGTTTCGTAAACCTAGCTACTAAAAAGAGCTATACTATGGAGAACCAGATAACAATTTGCCTTCGGTTGTTTTCTGCCACTGGTCTCTGGGCCTGTAGCTCCTTGTGAGTGCCGTACGCAGTAGGCCCCATTCATAGGCCTAAGAATGTTTTACATGCTAGCAGAGTTCCCCCCGCACGGGCGATCTCGTTCCAAGCATGTAACGCGTTCTCCTGACGTTACTTGTTCTGCTCGCTAGTTACCGGAATACACGGACAATTAATGTGTGGGCTCCGAGGTGGGCAGGTGTGTTAATGAATGGGCGCCTTTATCTAGGCGGTAGGATGTGACGGCATGTGCTCATGTCTAGTCTGACCACGCGCCATTAGTCACACCGGCTGGGTTGTTGGAGTTTGGCCAACACGTAGCCCCAGGGAGTGAATGCTGTCTGAGTGGAAGGGTGGCGTAATTGCGTCGCAAAACAACGTGCTAAGGGCCCTATCGCTATGTGGAATGTTTGGCTCAGAGCTCTAACAGGATGTGTGCACCACTGTCTCGGTTTACTGACGGAGGTTTTCACGGCTCGATTCACGATGGTTGCTTTTCAAAGCTGTTCTCTCAAGAGGGAGAGAGCGAGAGAGAGAGACAGCGCTCGATACGGCTATCCTGAAAGAACAGCTTTGAAAATCAACCGTCAAGGCCTCAATTGTGTATGTTGGTTAGTTCATACGTTTGTTGTGTCGCGGAAATCCCGCTTCCAGAGCTTGTAAGCTCACTGGGTGTCTATCCAAACATCTAGCTCGATACTCATTTGAACAGGAAATCACTTGGTATAAAGAGTGCACGTGGCTTTATGGGAGAGACTCATCTCAGTGTCTCCTCGTGTCTCCTCTGCGTCTCCTCCAGCACGGACGAGTGGAAGGACCCCGGACCCGGTCGCGACCCCATCCCCTCCCCGGCGTCGACGCCGCGCACCTCCGGCTCAAGTTCCCATCTCAGGTACCGCAGACGCTCCTGGCGTAGTGGCAACACTGGCGCCTCACGGCAGCAAGGGCCCTGGGTTCGATAATATTCTCGATAATATTGTTAGCAAGAGATGCTCAAACTCCGCAACGACAACACGGAGGAACACAGTAGGAGTTGCACAGAACGTGCCTGTGGTGCACATTGCGACTCGTCCGTAGATCGTTTCACGAAGGTGTTGAGAGCAGCGGCCTGCGTCCCTGACTGACCGCGCGTGGGGGCGGAGACTCCGAACGCGCGCGCCGCGCGGGCCGCGCGGGCCGCGTTCCGACATCGATCCCCCCCGGGTCCCCGCGCCGGTACTGACGGCGCCGTCTCCCCGCAGCTCGCTGGAGTCGAGCCCCGTGCGCTCGCGCTCCTTCTCGCACCAGTTGCTGTCGCGGCCGCTGGCCGTGGCGACCCGGGCGGGCGGCGGCGGCGGCGACCCGGTCGCGACCCCCGCCCAGCACGGCCAGCGCGATCGCGCGTGGAGCGGCCGGCGGCAAGTCGCCGCGGGCCCGGCTCACCACCACCACCGCCACCACCCCCAGCAGCAGCAGCAGCAGCAACCGCACCAGCACCGCCACCGCCCTCCTTCGCCGCGGCCGCACCCCAACGGCGGCGGCGGCGTCGGCGCGGCGAGCTCCCCGGCGACGACGGCGGACGCCCGCTGCTCGCTGGCCAGCCGCTCCAGCTCGGAGGCCGCGTGGGGCGAGTGGCCCGACGGGTGCACGCAGACGCTGGGCCGCTACCCGCGCGGCCGCGACCGCCTGTCGCCCGCCGACGCCGCCGAGCCGTGCGGGCGCGTTGCGGGGCCCGCGGGCTCGCGCGCGCCGGGCCCCCGCGCCCGCGCCGCCACGCCAGCGCCCCCGCCGCCCGGGCTCGGCGACGGGTCGCGGGGCGGCCTGCGCAGGAGCGCCACCGCGCCGGCGCCCGCGGGGTTGTGCGCGCCGCGGGCGCCCGACGACGACGGCGGCGGCGACGGCGGGCGAGAGCGCGAGCTCGTCAAGGAGCGGCTCATGATGTGGTACGACCAGCGGCACCCGCTCGCCAGGAACCAGCAGTTCTACCAGAGCCTGCGCGCGGAGCCCACGCACGCGCGCCGCGTCAGCGCGGGCTCCCCCTGCTTCTACGGCGGACTCAAGCCGAGCCGCGACGCGGCGGAGCGGCGCAACGGTGCGTCGGGGGGTCACGCGGGGTCGGCGCACGGTCTTTGGTGGAAGTAATAAATGTAACCGACGGTCGCTCTTCGGAGCCGTTCTTTCGGGATCGCCGCGCGGAGCGTTCTCCCTCTCTCCCTCGCGACGGTTCGCCTCCCGCGCCGGAAGCATCGTCGGTACAATAATGTGATCGAGAGCGAGCGGGACCGCGAGGCCGTCGGGCCTCCCCGGTTCCCTGGCACGGCGGCGCGCGCTGTAACGGGGCCGTGTGTGCGGCAGGAGTGGAGGGGGGCCGCAGGAGGGAGCCCATCGTGCTGTCCCCGGCCACGGGCGACGGCGTGCCGCACGCCGCCGAGCGCCACGCCGAGGCCGCCTCCTCCACGGTCACGACGCACGTCCGGTACGGGAGGCAGGGGTCACGGCGCGCCGCGCACCTTCGCCGGAACCGTCGCCATCGCCGGTGCATCGCCACCCTCGCCTTCACAACAGTATCCCGAGATATCTTCACACACACATCGGTGTTTACAATCAAAAACATGCGCGCGTACACACTCTCGGTAATGGGCGACGCGGGCATCCCGTGGGCGCGCGATGAGGCCCGCTGTCTGCACAGCTCGGGCACCGCTACCGTCTTCCTGTTCACCTTTATCCGATCTCCGTCTGACAGTTACCTCCGTTTCCCTCTCTCCTATTCTCCCGTCTCCTCCTTGTGTTCCCATCTGTCTTCCCAATCCTCTCCCTCTCTCCTGCTCGTCCTCCCCTCTGTCCTCACAGAGTGATGTACGTCGTTTCAACTTTCATTACTGCTTCTCCCTCCCTGCCAAATGCGCACCTGACTTAGTGTCCCGCAGGTAACGAGCAGATAACTTAATAACCCCCCGCGCGGAGGTTACCCCGGGCGCGCGGCTCCCCGTCGCGTGGTCTGCTCGTCGTACCGCGCGTCGCTTGGATCGGCGTGCCGCCCCGCGTGCCGCCAACGCGTGTCGCGCGCGGCCATCAGCGTGCGGAACGTCGCGACAGCTCGTCGCGGCGCTGTAAAAACGGGGTCGCTTTGAACGCGCGGAGCAAGGCGGGCGCCGTGTCGCTGCATCGTGATGCATCGCAGCCGTTGAAATCCGTGTTATGCGACACAAGAATCCCCCTACGTGTAAGGGGTGCGCTGCTAGGAAACGCTACCGAACTCGAAATTACTTAAAGCGAGCTTTAATTTCCCATGCCTGGTGAGCGGCGGTGGGTTGTGTGAGCGAGTGTAGAGGGCGGTGCGGTGTCGCCGATCTTCTTCTTTGCGATTCTTCGAATCACGATGGTCAGCTTCTGGACATCGTTGTCTTTCAGCTCGGCCTCGAAGTGTTTGGTAAAATTCGCAGATAGCAATACCAATATCCACGCACGAATATCGCTGCGCCCGGAGCTAACGCTGCGGTAATGCCGCGCCTCCTACAGCGGCAATACCGCAGTGGCGTCACGTGGGGCCGCTATTGCAGCGCACGTAGGCATTAGGACCGTCTAAAAATCAACTGCGCGTCTGTGTTTCCAGGCCCTACCACGAGCGGCTGTCCTACCAACGATCCTCGCACTCGAGGCTCGAGTCGAGCTACGCCAAGCACATGGACATCGAGTCCGGCACGCTGGTGTGACCCCACACGACCCCCACCGGGTGGGGTGGATGGGGGCACCCGCGACGGGCGTCCACGGTGCTGCCCGTCCCACAGCCCCGGCGTGAACACTCCGTCACCTCCGACCAAATGAGCGTTTCCTCGACGGACGATGAAAGGGGGGCGGCCGGGCCACGCGGGGGAGTGGCCGGGTTATGCGGGAGGCCCCGTAATGGCCGTGTGTGGGAGACACCAAGGCCTGGCGCTCCACTCCACGGATTCCGGCCGACTGGACAAAGCCGGTTTCTCGCGTCTCCGGCGACTGTGACGACACATGTTCTGGCGTCACAGCGACGGCGCGAGGAGGGGACACCACGTTGAGTTGAGTTGGGCCGACACCGCTCGCCACGGATGGAGAGAAAACCGCGCGCTCGGCGACCGCGCTGGAGGAGGTGCAGGCCGGTCGCTATCGGCAACACGGACCCTGAAGGATCTCAGAAGGCTGCAATGGCACCTCCGTGTCTTTAAATATGCTTTTTTCTCTGGCTAAATGCTGGCAGTCAGAATCAGATAGAAATTGGGGAAAATCTGGAGAATGAAACTGGAGTGGAAACATTTGTGGTGTTTCCGACCACACCGAGCTCATCACGAAGCCATACACAGCAGCCAACTGCCTGCCTTATTTAAGATTATTTTTTTTACTGTTTTTACAAACCCTGGCGCTTTACGATCCCTTGCGTTTTATCTTGAGAAGAAGTCTTAGTCGTGGAAAGCACGAGTGTGGTTTCCAAACTTCACTGCAATTTAAAAATCCACACACATCGATCGCTGACACATTTTAACTGCTCACCTTTCAACTTCCCTCCGTTTTAAGTCGGTCTTCCCCGGTGTGCACGGTGGCAGGGTTGCTCGTCGGCGGCCCTTGGTCCCCGTGGTGGAAATTCCTCGTCCCCGTGGCAGAGGGCTAGTCTGTCCACAGTGGTACTTGTTTTAATGACCGCAGAGAGATGATGGGCTGAGTCACTCCAGGCACAGGATTGTAACTTGCAGCATTCCGTTTGCGAGTCGAGCACATTAACCGCTCCGCCGACCGCTGGAGCGCGTTAGTCCGCCGTCATTCCGTTCAGTGCCGCGTGAATGCTGCAAGGGGTGAGGTTTGGCTGCGATGCCGCTGCATACAAGCCCACCAATAGAATTACACTGTGACGGGGAATCGCTGGCGGCGGTCCAGTGCTCAGCGGCAGCAGGGAGCGGGAATCGTCAGGGAGTAAGCGTGTCTAAACTTCCGGTTCGAGTGCAGGGGCCGCTAGCGCAACGTCGCAAGGTGCTTTACAGCGGCTATACAAGTCGTGCAATCAACGGGCGAGAGGACGGGTGGAAAGTTTTCTTTTAAATTCTGAATTATTATTAGTAACTAAATAAGCAAGCCTAAGGAGGAGGGAGCGAGTGATGAAGGAACACACGGAAGGTACGTGTAACGGCAGGCGGGCGCTCACGAGCGGAGAGGAAAGGTCGCGAGGAAAGGTTGCGACCGGGGGTCAGGGCACGCCGAGATGGCGGCCGCAGCGCAGGAGGAGGAGTGACCGCCCGCTGGGCTGAGGTGATGGCGACGATCGATGTTCGCGCGGGAGACACGCACCCCCAAAGCATTTGAACGCATTTAAAACTACACGTAGCAAACGTAAAAACAAAGGTGCATACATCCAATTAATATTCAATTAAAGCTTTAGTCCAAGTCTTTAAAACAGGTTTCAATGTCATTGGGAATAACGTTTTGTGTAAACTTAGTATACATTGCGAATGTTAAACAAAAACTGAAAATAAATGCCTTGTGTTGCCACCATACATGTTGTTTTTTCAGGCCTTAATTGAATTAGATCACGTGAAGAAAAATTGCCATTTTTGAATATGCAATACACTGTTACGTTTAAATCAATATCTTCCCCATTGAGAAACCGCGTTTGAGCTAAGTTGGCAGGTCACGTGTTTTCTGCGCTATCGTTTCTGTTGTGATGGCGTTTCTCGTCCGGTACAGGTGCTATGTGTAGGCTGTCTTGACGTTGGAGGCATCGTCAGATGCCTGATGATGCCGCCAACGTGGGCAGTGAACCGTCGCGAAGGCGAGAGATGGAACGCTCGATACGGCTAACAAGCAGCTCTTGAGAGCGCTTGTCACAGATAAGCGCTGCCACGTGTCAGTTTTAACAGGGAGGGATTTGAGTTTTAGTTTCACCGGCAGTGGGCGAGAGCTGTGTTCATGCAGCGTACCGATTGCATGCAGTGGTCGTGAGGTTGGGTTTGTGTCTGGATTCAGAGCGCAGAAAGAATCGGAAGGTCAGATGGAGAGGGGAGGTTTGCTGCAGGCTGTAGGAACAGCAGAGAAGGGGATAACCTCCCACTGTCAAACTTGAGTGAAGGTAGAGAGAAGGGAGTGTTTGCTGGAAGACGTGTAGAGGAGCAGAGGAAGTATGTTTGTATGTTGAGTGGTAGATACAAATGTGTTTAATGGTTGCCGGAGCCAGCGCATGCTGCTGTTTTACGCACGTAATGTTTCTATAACATGCGGAGTTTTACATGACCAAAGAAGGCTCCTTCATGGTCGAGTGGGCTGTAATGTTTCCTAATATATTTTACGTTCGCCATGTAATCCGTTTTACAATGTACCGTAGTAGATTGTACGAGTGCGTTCCAGGATTTGATAACCCCATTAAACACACAACGCACCACATCCGCCTATTCTGGGCGCGGTGCAGGTAGATCGATGTCTGCGCCGCGTTGATTCCGCTTCAGGCGGCCGGGCAGCCGAGCGTGCGCGGCACACGCCGCCGAAGCAGTCTCAAGCGACGCTTAAGTCGCTGATGCACCCGTCGTTATTCACAATAACCAAGACACGGATTGGATTATACCGAGAGCCTTTGGCATCATTATTCACGAGTAGGAGGACACGGTGTGCCGGCAGGTTCATGCTTAGGCCTTTACAGCGTACAGAGTTCACATTCTGGCATGTTGGACTCTAGCAAAATAAAACCGCTTATTCGGGACCAACGGTGTCTTGAAATATTGTGGCTGTGAGGCTGGAGACTCGCCTCGTACCACCCGTACACGGTGAGCCAGGGCTGCGTGAAAACAAACTCCACGGTGTTCTCAACGGCAGCTTGAGATTGCTTTGAGGGGAACTACACTCTTGTAAAAACCCACTTTGGCAAAAATGCTTTAGGGGTTTGCCTAGTTCCCCCCCCATCTGTCCTGGTTTTTCTGGGATTTTTCTCTCAGAGGGGGCTCTTCTGAAATCTCGCAGTCTTCCTGGAACAGAAGTCTCGTTTTTTTGTCGGTTCCGCAATACGCGACTGAAAATGGTGACGCGTGGTTTTCCCATTTTCTGGTTTCGCGCGATTCATTCCCACGATGGGTCCCAGGTTGTTGTGGCAGGCGACCTGCACGAAATCAGTTCCACGGCAATGACTCGCTGCTGGTCGTCAGCGATCACGTGCCGTGTCCGATGCTCAAGTATCGGATCCCTGGCGTCCTGACACTTCACCTTCTCACGGCACATCGCGGCTCCGTGTCACTCAGCGCTGCCGGTCGCACGGCTGCTTACCAAAGAAAAGTTTAAAGGCTCCGTGTCACTCCTGCCATCGCTCTCGGCATTGGTTTCCATTTGTTGTAGGAAAGTGAAAAATTTGGATAATGTAAATGCTGCGGAAAGAAATGAAAACAAATATATTTGGTCTTTTAAAGGGTTTTTTTTAACCAAACAGAAGCGGACACTACCTCACGTGTAACTCGTCACCTCACGTCTCCCCGTGAAATATTTAATAAAAATGTGCGTGGCAAGGATTTCTAGAGGAACCGGATGGGTAACTCG
>JAZEWU010000013.1:172993-193325 GCA_036362915.1 Geotria australis
GGATACATTTATACAGTTACCAAAAAGACAATAAAGGTTCAATACTGTAAACTATAGTCTGTAGGGGCGGCACGGTGGCGCAGTGAGCAGCGCTGCCGCCTCACAGCAAGAAGCTCCATGGTTCGAATCCTGGCTCGGGTGCCTTTCTGTGTGGAGTTTGCATGTTATCCTCGTGTCCGTGTGGGTTTTCGCCGGGCACTCCGGTCTCCTCCCACAGTCCAAATACACGCTGCAGCATAGGGTTAATTGGCCTGCTGACTAAATTACCCCCGGTACCCTGTGACGGAGCAGCCGCGAGGGGGACCCCGGGGGAGGTGCCCCGGGGGAGTTGCCCCGGGGGCGTTGCCCCGGGGGAGGTGCCCCGGGGGAGCACCGCCCGCGCAGTGGGAGTCCCCGCGTCCCGCGTCACGGCCATCAAGCCGCATCACGTGTGTAAAGCTGCCCGAGAGCAAGGGTTACGGATACGCGTGTTTACCCGTCATTGCCCCGGGCCGCCGCACTGCCTGTGACTCATAGGACTTCCCCCTCCTCTTTGCGGTGTGCTCTATGAAGGTGTTATCAATCAGTCAATGACGCGTGTTTTATTATACTAGCGGGGGAAACCCGGAGCACCCGGAGAAAACCCGCGTCTGCAAGGGGGAAACGCTCTATCCCCGCCATTGGCAACCGGTGGGTCGCGACCCATCAGCGGGCCGCGAGCGTCACCTGGTGATCCGTGGAGACCAGACCCGAGTGGGCCTTGAGGTAGGAAAGGTTGAGAAGCCCTGCAGCACACGCACACAGCACACGCACACAGCACACACCGACACACATAAGAATCCCTGGGTTCAATCCCCGGTTCGGGCGCCTTTTTTTGTGGCGTTTGTATGTTCTCCGCGTGGGTTTTCGCCGGGTACTCCGGGTTCCTCCCACCGTCCAATGTCACGCTGCTGCTGCATAGGTTAATTGGCCTGCTGACTAAATTGCCACCGGTGCCCCGCTATGGACTGGCGTCCCATCGTTGGTGTAGCCCTGCCTCGAGCCGTCTGCCGGGAAAGGCTACGGCTCACCGCTCCCCTCTACAGGATGCAGTGGGTACTGATAACGACATGCCGGGTCATTCCGGTCAGCTTCACAGAACCGTTATTGCTCAAGAAACTCATTCACACGTCATCGGCTGTTTGACATCTTTAGGCAATAGCCATGCCACTTGTGTATGTGTGTCTATGTGTTTCGGGGTCTCTATGTGTATTGAGGTGTCTCTGTGTCTATCTTGGTGTCTATCTTGGAGCGATGAACAGTGAGTAGCGCTGCCGCCTTACAGACAGATGGACCCGGGTTCTATTCCCGACTCGGGGGCCTTTCTGTATGGAGTTTGCATGTTTTCCCTGTGTCCGTGACGGTTTTCGCCGGGTACTCTGGTTTCCTCCCACGGCCTAGATTAATTGGCCTGCTAACTAATTTGGCCCTAGTGCCCTGCGATGGGCTGGCGTCCCATACAGAGTTGAGCCCTGCCTTGTGCCCTGTGTCTGCCGGGATAGGCTGTGTCTTCACCGAGACCCTCTGGGGGATTCATCGGGTACTGACGATGAATAAACAGGTGCAGGTTGTGACGGCGCGATTCACGACGCTTGCTCTTCAATGCTGTTTCGCCTCCCACGTTGGAAGCATCCTCATGGCTTCCAACGTGGGAGGCGAAACGTCGCGAGGGAGAGCACTCGACACGGCTATCCCGAAAGACACACACGCGCCGCACCTGGTCTCGAGTACAGCTGTCGTGCTCCGAGTACACACTTTGCCCGAAGTTGGATCCCTGCTGCTGCTGCTGCCACATCTGGCTGCTGGATCACTCGGGTGGTTCACTCGGGGCTCTCCGCACGGGATGGAGCGTAACGTGGAGCCCCGGTCGGGATGATTGGTGATCGAGCGACTAGCTCCCGTCACTCGCTCCCGTCAATCGTTCCCCGGCGGCCAGGCGCCTCCTTGTCACTCTGTTGTCGCTGCTACCAGCAAGGTCCCGTGAGTCTCACTCGTTGATTCCCCCACCCGTGTTGAGGACTCGATCTAGCGGACACTGGTTCCTTTCATCCACTCTGTGCTCACTCACTCACCACCGCACTGTGGGTCACAACAACACACTTAAGCACTCGCCACTTGAGGTCAGAACCACTTACAAACCCACCCACCCACTCACCGCACTGCGGGTCATGACCACTCACTCACCCACCCATTCACCAAACTGCCGGTCACAACAACAAACTCACCCACTCACCCACCAACTCACCACTGTAGGTCCCAAGCACTCAGTCACCCACTGACTCACCGCTGCTGGTCAGGAGCCTTCTCTGTCTGTCTGTCTGCTGCACGTCGACTCCCTCCATCATCAGCCCCGTCCCACGAGCTCTCACGATAGGAGACACGCTCGTCACGGTTATTCCGAAAGAGCAGCTCTTGAGAGCGATTCTGAGCGGAGACCGACAAGCGGCCGACAAAAAACAGCGCCAATATCAGAGCCGTAATCGCTAGGGAGAATGTAAGATCCCGCGAGCGCGCCCCGAACCAGACTATTCGTGAAACGAGCCTCGGACCAAAGAGCGGACAACACGAGGCGTCGCCTCCTCTCTCTCTCTCTCTGTGGAGAGCCGCTCGCCACGGCTCCACAAGAGGAAGGGCCGTCAGTTGTCGCTCATCGACAAAGCACCCCCTCGGGGCGCGGGGGTTTCCGTGGCGCACGTATAAAGACGCTATTTCCTTAACGCGCCTCATTCGCACCATGCGGTGCCGCGCGCGCTTCTGCACAGCCGCGGCAGCATTGCTGCTGCTGCTCGCGGCGCTGGGGGCACACGCAGCAGCGGTGTGTGCTGGGTGTGTGCGCGGTGTGCGTGTGTGGTGTGTATGATGTGTGTGCTGTGTGTGTGTGCTGTGCGTGCTGTGTGGTCTTCTTCTTTGCGATTCTTCGAAGCACGATGGTCAGCCTCTGGACATCGTTGTCTTTCAGCTCGGCCTCGAAGTGTTTGGTAGAATTCGCAGGCAATACCGAGTATTACCTGACAGGGATCGCGACGTGAACGCTTCTACCTTGACCCCCTGCTGTGTGGTGTGTGTGCTGTGTGTGTGCTGCGTCTGTGCTGCGTGTGCTGTGTGTGTGCTGCGTGTGCTGTGTGCGCCTCTCCACAGCAGCCTGCTCTCGCTCTGCGCTCTCACCTGCTAACTGGGCAATTTGAAGGCTTCTCTTCAGAGCTGTTCTTTCGGGATAGCCGTGTCACTGAGCGCTCTCCCGCTGTCTATACAGTCTATATACATACAGTCTATAGTCTATACACGCAGTCTATAGTCAATGCAGTCTAAAGCCGCGCCACTGAGCGATCTTCCTCTCTCCCTGGCGACGTTTCGCCTCCCACGTTGGAACATCATCAGGGAGGCGACACGTCGCGAGCGAGAGAGGAAGATCGCTCGACACGACTATAGACTGTATAGACTGTAGAGAGAGGGAGAGCGCTCAGTGACACGGCTATCGCGAAATAACAGCTCTGAAGAGCAACCGTCGTGGATCGAGCCACTGTGACAAACCTACATTCATACAATGACGGCGTCATTGATCCCCGCCACCGCGCCTCGTTCACCGTGAGCCGTGTGTGTGTGTGGCGTTGCCAGAGCGGGCAGAGCGGGCAGAGCGCCGATGGGACGCACGGCTCGGATGTCATCACGCTGGAGGAAGGTAAGGCCGGATCATGTTATCCTCCTCTCACATTGTGAGAGGGGTCTGTACTGTGTGTGGCTGTGAGAGGGATCTGTACTGTGAGAAGATCTGTACTGCGTGTGGGCGTGAGAGGGATCTGTACTGTGTGTGGTCGTGAAAGCGATCTGTACTGTGAGATGGATCTGTACTGTGTCTGGCTGTGAGAGGGATCTGTATTGTGTGTGGATGTGAGATGGATCTGTACTGTGAGAGGGATCTGTACTGTGTGTGGCTATGAGAGGGATCTGTACTGTGAGAGGGATCTGTACTGCGTGTGGCCGTGAGAGGGATCTGTACTGTGTGGTCGTGAAAGCGATCTGTACTGTGAGAGGGATCTGTACTGCGTGTGGCTGTGAGAGGGATCTGTACTGCGTGTGGCCGTGAGAGGGATCTGTGCTGTGTGTGGTCGTGAAAGCGATCTGTATTGTGAGAGGGATCTGTACTGCGTGTGGCTGAGAGGGATCTCTACTGCGTGTGGCCGTGAGAGTGATCTGTACTGTGTGTGGTCATGAAAGCGATCTGTACTGTGAGAGGGATCTGTACTGTGAGAGGGATAGGTAAGCAGGTGGCCATCGCACGGTCGCAAATAAATCCGCGATGCGCGATTGCAGGGAAATCCGTATACCGGTCACACAAACCGGTTGTAGAACGAGGCGATAGCGAGGTTCCGCGACTACCGTGACACGCTCCGTGACACGCGCCGAGAGTCACGGAGCGACGGGGGGCTCCGCTCCGCGGGAGATCCGAGCGGCGTCACGCCGACATCGGTGGAAGGTTACGCACGGAGGAACACGGTGTTTGGTTTTTCACCGTTACCGCACCATCCCCTCTGCTGGCCCCGCGTCGCGAAACGTCTCGCTTCTCGGATTCACCCCGCTCCCAAATCACCTCCTACGCATTCCGCCCGGAACCGGGAATCGTCGCGAGACGCGTGGGAGGTGCGGTCACGTGTATGGTGGTGAGGTGCACCGTGAGGCGAGCTCACGTGGGTCGTGGTGAGGTGCGGTCACGTTCGGTCACCGTGGAGCGAGCGTGACGGCACGCTTGACTTTGACACGGCAGCGAATCCATCGGCGGAGACACAATCCCTTAGAGCTGCTGTCGCATGAGATAAGATTTACGGTCTCCCACGGTCAACGAGCGATAACCTCGGTCGATAATAATAGAACGGTTAAAAAAAGGATTCTACATGAATGAAGTCAGAGCCCCCGTGCTTCGACGGCCTCGAGCGACCGATGCCTTATTAGCGATCACGAATCGGTCTCGGAAACTCCACATGCCAATGGCAGGGACACGTTTAGAATGTTTGCAACAACCGCTGGTGAAATCCCACAAGTGGTGCGACTTGCAAAGTGGGGCTCCTGCCATTGACCGTGGATGGGTGATGGTGATGATGCTAGACTGGCATACCGATGGTAACTGACACGTCGATGACACTGATGTTGGCGATGGTAACCAGGGACGGTGAAGATGGCGATGTGGCTGAAGTGCTCGGATCGTTTTGCATGACGACCGATAATGGTGGTTTGACGGTTTGAGTGCCTGTGATAGCGACGGTCGCGCTATCGCGACACGACGGCGTCATCACGACGCTTATCGTCACTGTCGTCATCGCCATCGCGCTGATAACGGCGGCTGTTTACTCATAATAATAGCATTTATAGAGCGCCTTTCACCCGATGGTCACAAAGCGCTGCACAGGGCCGTGGAGAGAACGGCATGTCAACAACATCAAGACAGATTAACTGTGACTCAAGCAATAGCGATAAATGATAGGACATAGGACATAAAGACAGCAGAAAAAAATATTATAATAATAATTCTACAACAAGCAAGGAGGGAACAGATGTTCCCGAGCAGACGCAGATGGGAAGAGAGAGAGAGAGGGAGCCAACATCTCGGGACGGCACCACTGACCTGCACGAATACGCCGGTGTTTACGTGGCCATCGCAACCCCGACAGGGGGATTTGACGAACAGCGTCCCCTTGCTCCCCGCGGGGTCTCGGTCCAGACACTCCGCGTGGTCACTGGAACCGTGCGCGGAAAGACTGGCGGATTGTGGGAAACGGGGGTTAGGTTCCTTTGTACGTTAGCAACATGAGAAATATGACTGTGTAACACACAGAACCTAGTATATCGCTGTTTATGGGTTACGTCACGTAAACAAATAGGAGTTGAGGCAAGGTATTTGCAACAGTAACGCTACAATCTAGCATACAGTCCAATTTAACATACACTCCAATCTAACATACACTCCAATCGAACAACACTCAGACCTTGTGTCTTGGTGCGACTCACCTAATTCTCTACACGTGTGTAATCGAATTATCACATACGTGGGGGTCAAGGTAGAAGCGTTCACGTCGCGACCCCTGTCAGGTAATACTTGGTGTTGCCTGCGAATTCTACCAAACACTTCAAAGCCAAGCTGAAAGACAATGATGTCCAGAAGCTGCCCATCGTGCTTTGAAGAATCGCAAAGAAGAAGATCACATACGTGTTGCGAATTAACATAATGTGATTACATTATCTCCGGACTACCTACTATGAATAGGTAGTCCGGTGGTCTTCTCCAGAATCTTTGTTCCTGATGAAGCTGATTGCAACTATCAGCGAAACGTCGTATCTTGTAAATGTTGTGGGTTCGCTCTCCAACATACCGGCGTGCTGCGGTCGTAAGGAATGGTCACGTTTTGTTCACGTGACGAACCTTACTAATTGTCTGTGTCGGGTGGAGGCGGGTTTACGACAAGTATTTTTTACGTGACCTAACCCGTAAAAAGGGATATACTATGGGTAACATTGGTCGCGAAAGCATTCATGTTAAACATACAGAACTCTGTATGAACAAAGTACGTTTAATGTCTACCTCTGATATTAATGATAATTATTTTGATGATGACGATGCTGATCACGAAGCCGAAGCCGAAGACGATGGTGATGTTGGGGGAGGGGGTTGGTGAGTGTGTGTTTACGCGTGAGTGTGGGTTTACGCGTGGGAGTGTGTTTACGCGTTGAGTGTGTTTACGCGTTGAGTGTGTGTTCACGCGTGAGCGTGGGTTTACGCGCTCGATGCTGGAACACGGTGGTGGGTGGTTTGAAATCGCGCGTGGTGGAAATCACGTGGGCACGCGATGCTGTACAGTTCCGTAGTTAGCAAAACGTTTACAGTACGTTGCGTGGACACTCGAACCCGCGGTTGTCGAGGGACCGCTGTGGTGTTTGTCAGGACGGAGCCCCGTTACTCCGCGGGTGAACACACGAGGTTGCGTGGCGGCTGATGCCTCATAGTGATTGGCTTGCCCATAACGCGGTGCGCGGCGTATTTGAGTGCGGCTCCCCGGCGCTCCCGATGGCCGCACGTGTGCCCGGTCGCCAGGCCGGGGGGGCTTCTCTGGGCCGTTTGTGACGGTAGACTTAGTGTCGCCGTGGGCGGTCGCGGGATTCAAACGAGCGTCTCCCGCCTGAGGTCATCTTCCTCACGTGCGGCGACGGGCTCGCGTGCGGGACCGCTCCGCGCCCCGCGATGCCCGCCGTTAGCGATGCGCGCCCCTCGCAAGCGGGACATAACACCGCGGTTCAGGGTCATGTCGTACAATATCACAGTCATATAATAATAATAGCATTTTATAGAGCGCCTTTCACCCGAGGGTCACACAGCGCGAGTCACGTACAGAGCTCTCGCGCGAAGCGAGCGGCTGAAGAACATATTTATGAAACTACGCTGAAGGACGCTAGAGCGGTATGTGATCACTATGTTACCTGTAGGTGTGAAGCATATGGATTATCAGATTACAAAATGTTTCTGCCATCTGCTGCGTGTTGACTCGCCCTGCTGAACCCGTTGTGTTTGAAGCGTTGCCTGACGCTTCTTCTTCTTTGCGATTCTTCGAAGCGCGGTGTCAAATTACAGTTTCCCATTTTCTTACACAGCCCCTTGCATTTTCATTGAACTCCGCAAGGTCTTTTGAGCTGCAGAGGTTGGGTAGTAGAGCACAGACAAGGCAGTGTTCCATAGTATGGTCTGCTTCTCCACATTCACAGGTGGTTGGGCCGGTCTTGTAGCCCCATCTGACCAAAGCATCTTTTGATCGTCCCGTTCTAGTTCTCAGGCGGTTGAGTGTCTTCCACTGAATCCATGGTGCATCTGAGCCAGGAGGGAAGTCTTCAGCAGGTGGGATTCCCATGCCAGTTGCAGGAGGGTCACTCTCAAGCTTTTCCGTCCAGAGCTGGAGTCTGGTTTCCCCTCGAGATGTTGTTAGGGGCTGCACATGGCTGAGGAAGCTTCTTCCTGACGCTGCCCCCTAGTGATGAGGGCACCAACGGACAATCAATGCATTTGCACTGCCTTGTAAGGCGCTCAAGAAACGTAAATCATTATGATGAGTGGACTTTACGGCTACATTTAGCCACCTAGGCCAGATCAGTGCTGACCGAGTGCAGTCGCACCAAGGTACCTTCATTGTAAATGTCGTGGGTTCGCTCTCCAACATACCTGAAGTAGTAACGAATTTGCATGTTTTATTCACGTGACAAACCTTACTAATTGGGTGTGACCTAACCCTTTAAAAGGATATACTATGGATAACATTGGTGACGAAAGCCTTCATGTTAAATGTACGCACCAAGGTGCGTACATTGATCAAATAAAAAAAAATACAGTTATACATTGTGATGGGGAAACGAACAAATTCTAGGTAGCTTATTCAACTTTGAGAGGGAACAAGTGCAACATTTTATTATTTCATTATTATTTCAATTTATATTTCAATTTATATTTCAATTTGATGCTTGCAAGCTCACTGGGTATTTTTCTGTTGTAATAATAAACATGTCTATCTATGTCGTGGCTGTGGCCGCGTGTGGTCTGGCCAGGCTGCTCCCCGTTCCCCGTGTCTCCCGACCAGAAGTGCTCCGGCCCGCGGGCCCCCGACCTCTCCTCCGTGTCCGTGGGCCCCGAGCAGCCCTCGCGGCCCGGCCGGGACGCCCTGCGGCTCAGCTGGAGGCCCAGTCCCCACAGGCTCCACCGCCTCAAGGGCTTCCAGGTGACGCTGCTGGGCCTGACGGGGGACATGGGCCGTTGGACCTGTTGGGAGGCGCTGCTCAGGAAGGTCCCTCTCCACGTACGTCGATCGCCACACACACACACACCCCCCGTGTTGCCTTGACAGCCTGTAGCTCAAGTGCTCTGACATCGTCACACACACACACACAAAGATCCTCCGTGTTGCCTTAATGGACTGTAGGGTCAAGTGCTGTTACCGCGCTCCTTTGAAGGCAGGCACGGCACACGAGGGAATGGGTGGCCAGCAACGTACCCGTCCACCCTAATGTTTCCCTGGTGGCGATGTTTATATACCGCAACAGATGCTCATTTGAGCCTGAGTCGACCTAGGGGAGGTCCAGGACCGGTTCGGAAAATCGTCAGTGTTGGTGACCATGAGCGGGAATCGAACTCTGGGGGCTGGGTTTGTAGCGCAGCGCACTAACCGCTCCCCACACCTCGACCCGTGCGCGATGTTTGTGCTGTGGAGAAGACAACGGAACCCTGCCAAAGTAATGTGGAGTCATCGCCACTGCTGCCTAGCCCACCACGGCCCAGTGTAACGGCCGCGCGTGTGTGTGGCTCGTGTGCCGTGTCGACCTTCATAGGTGCTCGCTACCGGCAATTGTCCCTACAGTCTGTTAAGGCTATATAGGGGGTCTTAGTCTTGTGTGTGTGCGGCCCCGTTTCACGGCTCGTGTGTGTGTGTGGTGCGCAGACCAGGTTCCTGCTCACTTCGCACGACCTGCGTCTCGGGGTCAATTACAGCATCAGCATCCAGACGCTGCCCTCGGCGGGCGGCGACTGCCCGCAGGACAGCCACACCACCGTGCACTACCGCACGCGCAGTGAGTACCCGTCACGGCGCCACACCGGACAGTGAGAATCACCACGGTGTCACACCACACCGCTTCTCGTGTTGCGTCTCACGGCACGCGGCTGGGTGTTCATGTCGCCGGTCACCAACCTGTCGTCACCGCGCCGTGGCGTGTGTTTGCCAAGGAAGCAGCTGCAGGCTGACATTTAGTGACATTCAACACGTGGCCCACAGCGCTCCCAGGCCCTATTTCACATCCTCGTGTTAGATTCAAAGAGGCACAACAAACACACGAATTGAGAAAAATAAAAAAACAAACAAACAAAATAACCATGCAGGGTCAGTCATGTGGGTTTTATGAGCGTGCTTCACGACGCTGGTAAATCCCGGTTAGTGATGGGGAGGGAGGCAGGGCGGCTTCTCGTAGCTTCGCCGCCAATGTTAGCCATCTCCGCGAATCGAACTGGCGCTGTACCGCCGCGTCACACCGAACAGTGATCATGCTTTTTGGATTGCCGCAGCGTTCTGAGCAAATATTTGGGCGCACTGTTGTACAGAAGCGTGAACGGCATGCGACAAAATGGCTCCTAGAAGGAAACGACTACATTTTTGAAATATCTCGCGTAAACATACATCTTAACGTTAGTCGTGGAGATAAGCACAGCTTCCCGACAGACACAGGGGGAGGGAGCGTGGCTCTTGGACGAGAGACACAATGAGCTGGAACCGAGGAAAACAAAGTTGACGTGTGCAGGACGCGTCGCCAGGGCAGAGTACGGATGATGGACGACATTGCTGACGGACGACACTGGTGACGGCAAGAACGGGCGCCACACGGATCGCGCGATTAGATCAATGCATTCATTCCCAGTCTCAGCTGCATCCTGTACGGGTGCAAGGCACGGTCATATCGAGCGTGCAACGCCAGTCCCTCGCAGGGCACCGGGGACACTTTAGTCAGCAGGTCAATCAACATAGGCAGCAGCGTGTCTTCGGACTGTGGGAGGAAATGAGAGAACGTGCAAACTGCACACAGCAAGGCACCTGAGCCAGGAATCATGCACAGGAGAACAGCGGATCGCGGCATCGGACAGGTCGTGAAAGATGTCGGGAGGCCTTTATCCAGCAGTGGATAAACCATGGCTGATGATCATTCACTTGAACGTCATGAAATGAACGACTTATTTAAACAACTGTATTATTAAAGCTATCTTTCAGGCCTCCCACACTCAGCTCACAGTGTCTCCGCTGGCCAAACGAGTAGACAGGGCGGTGCTCATTTCTTTGATGGCCCTGAGCTTGCGGGGGAAATTCCACGTTCCCATAGCAGGAGCTCGTTAATCCATCATTCTAGAAGAACAAGAAACCGATATGACCCATTGTTGGGAACCGAACTTGTGCCCTCGTGTGAGTGAGGCATCCTCTCCGCGTGTCACCCACGGCGCTATTCAAATTAGGAGGGTGCTGTGCGGTGACATCAAATTACGGTGCGCAGTAACATTCAAATGACAGCCAGTGTTCGCGGTCAGGATAACGAGTGATTTGCTCAGCCAACTCGTACACATCCCGTGCTCGACATAGCACGGCTGTGTTTGCGATTACGACAATAACGTGTTAACTGACCAGGTTTGCATTGTGCAACGGATGTGGTAACGCGACCTCACTCTCGAGTGTTCTTCCTGCACACTGGCTGTTTAATGAACGAAGCCCGCATCCTTTATTTGAGCAGGGGGTAGGTCATCCCAGTCCGTTTCACAAGTTAAACATCAGTCGGTGAGTATTTTTTTTATTTTAGCTGGAAGGAACCGTTGAGTTATGTAGTTCTTTTTAACAGTTGTCCAGCGAGGAGTTGTAAGCAGGTTACTACATCTCAGGGCACTGGGTGCAACTTAGGACAATTAACTTAAAGCTAATAACATGGGAGTTCCATAGCCAAATGTGTCTTGACAGTTATGTTTGTTATTTACAATGATGAGGCTGGTATTCTCATCTCATCTCATTGTCAGAAACCGCTTAACCCTGTACAGGGTTGCGGCGAGCCGGAGCCTATCCCGGCACACAGGGCGGAAGGCAGGGCTATACCCAGGATTGGACGCCAGTCCATCACAGGGCACCGGGGGCAATTTAGTCCGCAGGCCAATTAACCCTATGCTGCAGCATGTCTTTGGGCTGTGCGAGGAAAAACCGGAGTGGCCGGCGAAAACCCACGCGGACACGGGGAGATCATGCAAACTGCACACAGAAAGGCACCCGGGAAGGTTCCCGGCACTCCGCGTGGCGGAGTGTCGGGTGCCCGCTTTGGAGCAGCGTCCCGTCACGCGCGACCCGCTTAGTCAGGAGAACCGAGTCGAGTCACAAGTGCGGATCCGTCTGTTGAGCTCGTCGCGTTCCGTGTCAAGTAAATACTTGGTGTTGCCTGCGAATTCTACCAAACACTTCGAGGCCGAGCTGAAAGACAACGTTGTCGTCCAGAGGCTGACCATCGTGCTGCTTCGAAGAATCCCAAAGAAGAATAAGCTCGCTGCGGCTCGCCAGTGTGGTTATGGTGAATCATCGCTAAATTTGCCTTTATGGTGGTGCGTGGTGTGTGTTCAGTCAAGCCGCAAGCTAACACAAGTGATGTGTCACGGCTGACCTTTTCAAGTTCCTCATACCTACTAGTTGTGTGCCTCTTAAAATTCCTTTCTCTATGCACTCCTTCCGTATGTAGCGTCACATTTGCATACGTCTCCCCCCCCCCCCAACACCCCGAGGCCCTGCCGATGTGTGTCGTCCAGGTTTACACCCCACTAATTCCGTACGGTCTGCGACGGCTAGCTGATATACACTGTCATATAGCGCCCACGCGTATACACTGTCATATAGCACCCACACATGTACACTGTGTTACATAACACACACACCTGTACACTGTTATATAATACCCACTCATTCCATGGTGGAATACCCGATGTAATAATAATAGCATTTTATAGAGCGCCTTTCACCCAAGGGTCACAAAGCGCTGCACAACGACCGAAAAAAAACAACTAATAAAAAACAAAGCAACAAAAATTAAACGATTAAGGCTGCTTCGAATACACCGAAAGGTCGTGAAACTGGCAATCTTAAGAGCGGCAAAAATCTGCCAGTGTGAGGTGGATTGATCCCTCCACCATCCACTGAGGCGTGTGTCGCGTGTCTCTGTCTTGTGGCCGTGAATCTCCACGACGCAAGGTGCCCTCGTCCCTTCATCCGTTTACGCGCCACCCAGCGGATTCAAACAGTGAGGTGCCGATGCCTCCGTGCGTGTGCCGTGCGTGTGCTGTGCTAACCGCGTGCTCTCGTCACCCTGCTTTCTCCCACAAGGCTGCGAGGAGATTTTGAATCTTGAAGACCCGAGCTTCCCGGACTTCTGTGTCCCCGGTGAGGCCGTCTCTGCCCTCCCGCAACTCGCACTGCCCTGCGCTGGCATCAGCGCCACTCGCCATCGTGTCCTCCAGCCAATGTGTCGCTGTGCTTAGCTCACAACCACACGATCACTACCACTCAATCACAACACACCACACAACATAACCACAACAGAATCACAACACAATCGGTTGTTGCTGTACATGGTGATCCATTCATAGATACCCGACTCAAACAAGCAAACCTTTTGAACAAAACAATATCTTATTTGAAATCCACCACGCCTCTCCCACCGTCAGTTTAATACTCCGTAAGGTATGGAGCCATCGCCTCAGCAATATTCAATGATGAATTGTGAGTAAAGTTAGAGACACAGAGCTCGGCTCAGGTATCTGTAACGCTAGAGACACTGGGCACCGGCCGGGCATCTGTAAATGGATCACCGCGTACGTACGGCTCGGAAGTGTGTCGTGCGACGTCACCCGAGGTCTGAAACGCGGCCAGCGTGGAGGCGACCGATCGCGAGCGGAGTCTCCGGTTCACACCGCGACCGGCGGCCATGCTCACGGTGACGTGGGCCGTCGCTCGATTCCAGATTGGAGACCGGCGCGGGTGAACGCCTCGGTGGACGGCTCCGCGGTGACGGTGACCTTCCGGCCCGCGACACCCGTGTACCGGGTGCGGGGATACAACCTGTACCTGGGCCAGCCGCCCGCCAGCGACGCGCCCGGCTTCTACCCCTGGTTCCCCAGGATCATTGCCACGGGCAGCGTGGAGCAGGTGAGGTGACGGTGGCGTCACCGTCACCGGACGCGCCGTCGTGTTTGTCCCGCGTCTCTCCCAGCGCTCGCTCCATACGTGGGCGGCGGAACAAACGCGATGCTTGTGTTTCCGCCACAGGGACAGGTGACGGAGACGTTGGCCTCCCACACATTCAAAGATCTGAAGCCTGGAAATTATACCGTGCAGGTAATCATCCATCCGTCCATTTTCTCAACCGCTTGTCCTGGTGAGGGTCCAAGGAGAGTGGACCAGACATTCCTTTCCTCAGCAACATATTCCAGCTCTTCCTGGTGGATTCCCAGGCGTTCCCAGGTCAACCAGGGGATGTAATAATTAATAATAATTACAATTCGTAACACGCCACCGCGCATAATAGTTCAATGTCGAAGGTATTCATTCGAAGAGAGAGTGACTCAGAGGCGCGCGGAAACAGCTGAGAGGCGGGGAGGCAGCCACGCAGTTAGCCGGCATCAAATCATCAGACACCACGTCCTACGTATTAAGATGTTACTGGCTAATTAATTAACGAGTCAGTTTTTTTTGTGCGTGAGGAAACCGGAGAACCCAGAGGAAACCCACGCAGAACAGAGGGAGAACACACAGACAGCACACAAAAATGCGCCGATGCAGGAAATCAGCTCCCTCGGGCAGGACATTCTGTGAGGCGCAGATTTGACCACACGGTAGCCGCCCCGCCGCCCGAACCACCGGCACAGCAGACGGAGAGCTGTGACACGTCGAGTGACCGCTGTGACCGCGTCGAGTTGAGAGCGCCTGCAGGCCCATCACCGCTACGCCGCTGCACGGCACGATGGAAACGGGACGGCTCTCCCGCCCCGATCGATCCCCGTGTCGCGAGAGAGGCGCCGCGCTTCTCCGCCACCAATGGTGACGCCGCTCTCTGAACCAAACCCCGCACGCAGGTGGCTGCCCAGAAAATGGACGCCGTCCGGAGCAAACCGACGCTCTTCACCATCCCTGGTGAGACACGAACACGGCGCCCACAGTTACAGTCGCCGCACCGGTCCCACTTGGGAGGACGCCGACACAGGTTGATGTATAGAGACGATTCTCTGCCAATTAAATGTTCAATGTCTACCAATCTGAAGCGTTTTAAAATAGTAAATGTTGCTGGACTTTACTCAACTAATTGGCCTTTTATGTTAATGTTTTGCCTTGGTGATGTTCTGTACTGACACCGGTTTGAGTGTTTGTAGTGCATATTGTTACATTCACGAAGTGAGCATCAACATTTGTTACAATTTGTAAGTGCGTGTTCATACCATCCGTGTGTTTATGCTGCCATATAGCCCTGTGTATTTTGAATGTATAAAGTGCAGGCCAGACTCGGTAGCTGGTAAATGCCTTACTTTACAATGCTCTTGTTGGCATAAAACATCCTAGAAACGTATACCTTTTTTATAAACAAAAAAACAAATTAACTGTCCCACCCCTCGCCATTATCAGCGATGATCTATCCACTGCTGGATGAAGGCCATCGCCATTTGTCATGGCCTCCTGCAAATGTGCTCCTCTTCCTTGTGGGCGTGCATCCGCCTTTGCCTGCCATTCTGTAACTCACCTCTCCCGTGGGGGCTTTTACAATTCCTGAATATGCGGTTTAATGAAAACTCTTTCGGCGCATCGAGAGAAACGTCGGACATTGTGACGAACGACTCACGGTCCGACACAAAGACACCTCGCAAATGCTCGCGGCAGTACAACCGCAAACACCTAAACAGCGGCACGAGTCACGTTTACCGATGTCGGTCCTCGCGGCTCCATGTGTGAGAAACGCTCTCAAGAGCTGCTCTTTCGGGAAAGCCGTGACGAGCGTCTCTCCTCCTCTTTTGCGACATTTCTTCTCCCGCGTTGGAGGCATCGTCAGCCTCTGCCTCCAACGCGGGAGGCGAAATATCACCAAGGAGACTGAAAAGATAAAAAAACGCTCGCCACGGCTGTCACGAAAGAGCGGCTTGTGAGAGCGATTCGCAAGTGGTGTCTGTTTGGAACTGTCGGAGCGTGACGTCGCTGCGCCTGCTTCAATTTGCAGAGGCCGCAGAGACGCAGCCGGCACGGCGGGCCTCCTCCGTGCGGGCCTCCACGCCGCGGCCCGCGGCCGGCGGCCCGCACCCGCGGGAGAAGTGCGTCGACGGGAAGAAGCTCCCGGGCAGCGGCAAGGACGAAGTGTCTCAGCTGAAACTGCAGATCAAAAAGCTCAACCGTAAGTTGAAGAAAAAGGCACAGAGACCGCGCAAGAAGAAACGGCGGCCAAGGCCGGCGGCCGGTTACTGACCGTGGGCCGGTTCCTGATCGTGGGCCCGTTGTGTGTGCCGCTTGTAGGGTTGCCACCTGTCCTGGATTTTCCGCGATCGCCCTCGTTTCGAGGTAGCTGTCCCGGGAAACCCATACGTGTTTCCAGGGCATTGTAAAGCGTTGCGCTAATAATCCAGCACTGTGGACAATGCGCCGCACGTAGCTTTCCCCTCCGTGGTATCGCGACACGTTATTGTTCCCGTGATATTTCATGGGTTTCTTTTTTTTTACCTGCGTGACGCCGAGTCGCTCCGTGCGGGCACCACGCGGGACCCGGCGGATTGTGAAATCACTTTCTTGTACGATGGTTGGCTGAAGAATCGCGGCGTCGATGATTGTGTCCGTGCTCAAGCGAGCGATGGGTTGTGGGTGATTTAATGTGGCCACGTGGCCCCGAGCCGGTGGGATGAAGTCCACGTTGCCATAGCGATAAAACCAATGTCTTCATAGCACAGCTACTGCCAACTTTCTAAACAAGTGGTTGTTATTTGATTGTGGAACTTCTGCAATGAAGTTGGGACCAGCAGTGGAGATGAGATCCCGCCTAATGTTCGATAGGGCACGAGGACAGTCCGAATCGGCTGCGTGTTCGTGTCTGTGACAACCACTGAATTCCACGTCCATGTGGAGTCAGTGAGCTCTTCGTCCGAATCCAGCGTCTCACCTACGTTGCTCCTCTCCCCGCTTCCTCGGTGCTTTAACGCGACTTACACGGGACTCGTGTCGACACCGGATGAGCCGCCCACGCCATCCCGATTGGGATATTTCTCCACTTGTTTTTTTGCTGGTATTAGGAGCTCCATTTCACGTACTGTACAAGAAATGACCGTACAGCAATGGAAACGGATTACTCAGTTTGTGGGAGAGTCTAAAATGAACGTAAGCTAAACTAGGGGAGAAGGAAAAGGGGGTGGTGGGGGGTGTGTTAGTAAACAAATGTGTCACAGAGCGCGGAGTCGGGCTGTGAGACACGGTGGAGGATCCTGGGCCCTTCGGAAGTGTCAAAGGCCTCTACTTATTTTTAAAAAACATTTGAAAGGCCCCCTGTGAACGCCTCCAAGCCTCGTCACGGAGTAACGTCGCGACTGCCTTGATTTTGTACCGATGTGGGTTTTCACGGCTCGATTCATGACGGTTGCTCTTCAGAGGTGCTCTTTCGGGATAGCCGTGTCACTGAGCGATCTCCATATCTCCCTCGCGTCGTTTTGCCTCCCATGCTTGCAACGTGGGAGGCGAAATGCCTCTTTATCGTTTCTGGCGGGTGAACACGGATCCTAAGATTCCTCGCCTTGCCTCATCCTGACCTACGGCTTTTAAGCGTATCCGCCGTCAAGATTATATTCTACCGTTCAGCTTCGAACGTTGTCATTTAAATGCAATTCATGTGCTCGTCGAGCACAGACGTTGTGTGACCGCGAGTTCGCACAGATACTAACGTGGCCTCTCCATCGTTTATTTTGGTGTAGAGAAATAGAATTACGTGGATACTTCTCAAAACCAATGAGATATTGTGGGAATGACGACGTGGCGAGTTGCCTTTGGGTTTTGTGTCGCCCGCACCCACGCACTCAAGCAGGCCCTTGAAATCCATATATACAAGGTGTATATAAGCACAACCGCTGGTTGCAGTAACTCCCCGTGGGAGATTTTGTTTATTACTATAGTTAAACCGTAGACTAGATTGAAAAAAAAAATGGCCACGATAAAAATATATCTTTTTTTGAGCTTTTAAACGTAAATATTCTCAATGTGAGCTTGTACTGTATAGTCGTTTGTTGTGTCTGTGCTGGATAATGTGCTCCATTGTGCCGCGAATCCGCGCTCCACCCATCATCCATCACACCGCGTAATCTGCAATTGTTGGAGCAATCGCAATTATTAATTTTAATTGTGACGAACTCACAAATTGCGTTCGCGCAACCAGACGTTACTCAGCATCCACACCCGATCGTGGATTATCCATCTCGTGTTCACCCGCGGCCACTCGTCAACTCAGAGAGTCGTGGCCTCGGTGAATCCGGATCATTTGCCATCATCTCTCCGCAACCCTGTGCAGTGCTTTGTGACAATCGGGTGAAAGGCGCTCTATAAAGGCTATTATTATTATCATCCGTTCACGAGCCATCTTGCCTGCCGTTGCAGAAATTGTAAAATTGTAATTCATCCGAAACACTGTATTGCAGCTCAAGAGTCCGTAAAGCACAACGCAGCCGTAAAGCACAACGCAGCAGCAGTTAAACACGGCCGGCAGCATGGCGTGCCACGGTTTAGAAGCTGTGCTGCCTCGAAGCATTGGCTGCCGTACGGACCGTGAGCGGTCGCTCCGGTTCTGGATGTACCGCTCGACACGCTCGGCCGAGACGGTAACGCGCGCGATGTTTGTGTGCTGCTATCACGATGTCACGGTGCAGTTGCTTTGCAATGCAGCGTTAATTTTTGTCCAGCGTCAAAGTGATTATCCGTGTGTGTGTGTGCGTTGCGTAGCTGGGTTTGAATCTGGATTTCGACCACCTTGTGATCGCGTCAGATTCTCCAGCGTAGCGAATGTGAACACGTCGGTGCGGTTCGCCGATAATTGCAGGAAAATAGTGCCAGGGTGCGCATGCTTTTGTAACTTTGACAAAATGTGTTGATACGTCAGGTGGCTTCTTTTTCGTGTGGTTGATACTGACGTTAAGGAGCAGCAGCAGGCATAAGTGTACACCGAGGTGGCTGAGCCAGACGACCTTGTCAGGAGTGACGGCGTGCGTCGCTGTGACGATGTCTCCCTCGTGTTTGTGACGGGCGGTCGGTCGTTACGTGCTCCACGGTCCGTTCCGGGAGAAGGTCTTTCCAGATGAAAGACTTGTGGCGAAGTATTCGTCACAGAGAGCGCTGCCCAGTGTTAGCGTCGCCCAAGACGCCTAAGGAAGCGGCTCCGGTCACGAATTCTGCAGCATCAAAGCGCTATCGCGACATGCTCCTAAAGCACTAGACACTCTGCCCCTGCTGCTATTAGACGAGCACCCTCGCCTGCTCAGTGTGTCGGTTAATCTAGATTTGCCTTTCCAGGCTGAGACAATTAACACTGCCACGTTGTGCAACACCAGAGGTGCGCTTGGTGACTTGTGTGAGGAGCACATTTGTTCGTGCCAGCGTGGAGTCACGGTAATCGTCGTGGTTTATTAGCGAGCGGCGCGCGTGCACAATATGAGTTATATATCGTTGGTTTTGATTTCGTGTTTTTTTAACACGGTACATTAATAGTTTGTTAGAGCTTCTGCTACAAAAATGTTAGTTCATGTTTTAAAATACGTTGAGGTTTTACGTGGTACGTGCCAATTTTTTTACGCTTTTTTATGGATTGTTTTAAGGGATTTGTGTATTTGATAATCCGCCTTGCCAGTGCCCCTGTGAGCCAAGAATTTGTTTTAATTAAAGAGCATGAGAGGCCCAAGAAGCTTTGTATCAATGCATAACAAAAAAACATAGTGAAATCCTCCTTTCATTCACAGTCACCCTCTCGTCAGGATGAATGAACGGCCCTAGCTAGGCACAGTTTGGGATTAAGGGACGAGTAGGTCTGGTACCGTGTGTCACAATCGGATGTTGGCCTATTTCCTAACAAGGTAGAAAGGTAGAAACAATTTGTCACCTGCGGTTCAAAATATTGGCTCGAGCGCAGCTTCCTGAAAACAGACTGTGAAACTCACCATGTCTCCTTTGAGGTGGATGCCACAAGTGACATATAAAAGTCACATAAACTACTTCTGCATTCCACTAGGCAAACACGGCATCAGCTCACTTACGCTGATGTTGCGTGAGCGACATTTGTTGAAACTGCGGTTGCGACACCCATTTAAACGGTGACATGTCCTTTAAGGCCGCAGCTGATTGTGACGTTGGAGTGCTGAAGGACGGAGAGCACGTTTCCTGGAGCCAGTCTGAGTAGCAAGGCCTGTAGGATGTGCTAACTTCTGCAGGAAATTACCAAAGTACGGCACGTGTAATAAATTAGACACATAATTATCAAGGGCAAGCCATGATGTTTCATAATGAATGTGCAATTTCGAACTAAAAATAGCTCACAGTTAGATGATTAAAAAAGCAGTATTATCCAGTGACTGCCATGGCATAATCGTTGGCACCAGGGTCGTCCTGTACAGGACTGGTCACCTAGTATTCATTACGAATAACCTGCTTTCATAAACTGCACTGAATTACAATAATAACGTATACCTAGAAATGCCTGACTGTCGACGGTAATTAAGGCTATTGGACGC
>JAZEWU010000013.1:221403-242996 GCA_036362915.1 Geotria australis
GTGAAAGGCGCTATATAAAATGCTATTATTATTATTATTACGTGGCAAATTGGGCATGGGTAGGGCATTCATAGCGCATTGCTAATGTTCGACCCCGGGGCATTACAGTTGCTTGTGAATGGTTTCCTGTGGTCTCCAGTTGACCGATACGGATGGCTGGTGAATGGAAGAGCCGCGGAGCGGGTGCAGACGTTCATTTCCGAGGATCGCTCCTTTGATGAATGTGCCGCCGTGAGTATGCACTGTCCGGTGGGTTTGTAGGTATTGTCGTCTGTGAATCCACGACCCGTGAGTGAGTGTGGCCACTTCGAGGTCTGTGGAGGGGCATGGTGGCCTCTATAAAGTGAAATATATTTGTACTCTTGATAGAAACCAGATTAATTGGAACCTGTTGGTATGTGTGTAATTGTCTAGGTATACAAGCACCTGAACCGGGAAACGAACCCAGGCCCTTCTTGCTGTGAGGCAGTATAGCTTCTCACCGTGCCATCACACCACTACCTATATAAACTTGGGTTTTTGCTGGGTACTCCGGTTTCCTCCCACACGCAGTACAAAGATAGACTGCCGAGGTTAATTTTCCTGACTAAATTGCCGCTGGTGCCCTGAGATGTTGTACTTTGCTTACCCCTCCCTGCTGGACAACTGTTTAAAAGAGCTATTTAGCTCAACGGTTACTTCCAACTTGGATACAAATTGACTGACTGACCACAGGAGGGACCGGCGACAAAGGCAAAGAGAGCCAATATAGTGACAGTGAGATTAACGTTAAACGCTAGTCAACGGGGCTGGATGGTCTTTAAGCTAGTTAGCACCCTAACCCAGGCTCCTGTGACGCCGCGCGTGCAGCTGGTGGAGGAGTTCCGGGCGCTGGTGCGCGAGCTGCAGGGCCTGCCCTCCGTGCTGCACTTCCCCATGGTGCGGCTCGTGTGCAGCGAGCTCAAGCAGGGCCTGGTGGACAAGGCGCGAGGCTTCAGCGACCAGCTGCTCGCCAAGATACTCGAGCAGCAACGGGCCCAGAATGCCGAGTATGCAGGGCCCCTCACCGCACGCACACACACGCGCTTTCCATTACAGGAGCAGGCAACTCAAATCACAAATATAATAGAAGAGTTCTATGGAAGTACCATCCGTGTGGCCAGCAAACCCCCTGCTAGCAGTGGCCTCATTTGCGGCTGCGAGGGTGGCACGACTATTTGCTGACGGGCGGTGTGGGTCTCGCTTGTGCAGGATCTGTCAGGAGTTTGAGGTGATACGACAGCGCTGCGTCAAGGCGCCGGAGAACAGCGAGGAGATGATTGAGCTGGCCTCCTATGTGGAGAACGCTCGCAGCAAAGGCATTGCAGAGCTCAACAGCAAGATCAAGGTGAGTTGCAGCTGTCAGTGTTGGAGAACTATTCATTACTGTCCTCAAATCACCAATGTACTGTGATCCTAGTTTGGTATTTCCTTTTCAATCAGATGAACGTTTCCGAGCACATTCCTGTTGATTATTTTTGTATCAACTAATGTCACCTTAACACCTTTTAAAGGGGAAATGTCTCAGCAGCTTGGGTAATTTGCCAAGAGCAGCATGCAAGGGTCAGGCTCACGATGTATTTCTAATATTTATTGTCTTTACTCTCATGGTGCTTAAAGCAGAGGTTCCCAACCTGTGTTCCCGTGAGGGTTTTGCGGGTCGTACATGAACAAAGTTAAAAAATATATGCTCTAAAACAATGGATATTATAAAATGCATATTATTTGAAGTAGTTGCATTTTAACACTTGTTGATATTTTAGTTTGACTCCCAACAGCCATAGGCTCTGTAAAAAATAATGATTTTCAACGATCGAGTGGTTCGTGTAAAGGAAAAGGTTGGGAACCCCTGCCTTAAAGCACCTTACGGAGAGTGATTCTGCACAGTTGTGATCCTGCTGCTTTAGCGGCTGCAACGTGACCCCGCGTGCTTGTGGCTGCATGCGCTGCAGGAGTGCTACCGGCGGATGTTGATCCTCTTCGACGTCCACATCCTCTCGCCGGAGGACATCGCACTCAACTCCAAAGTGCTGTGCTGGCCCCGTGAGATCACCCCTGCGTTTGACCGCAACGAGGAGGTAAGTCGTCTCCTTCGGCAAGCGCGGTTTCCGTGAAACGCTGCAATACGCACAACGCACATAGGCACGTTGTTGGTGTTATGGTAGTGGGGATATATATTGTTTTATATAATGTGGCAGTTGGAGTGTAATTCCAAATTGTTCCTATTGGCTGATCATGTCACGTGACAACTCTGCAAAGGATCTCGCCAATCGTCTTTAGGCTGTTCTCTCAGCTCACAAGTTGATTGCATTATTTCCATCTAGCGGTTAGCACAGATTTGATCTAGGCGGTCGCTAACCACGGTAAAGGCCAGTATATAATAATGATGATGTTTAATTGATAGATAGATGTTTAATATAGCTGTATCGAGCTTTCCTCCTCTCTCCTTCACCTCGTTGGAAACCTTCCGCGTTGGAGGCGAAACGTCGCGAAGGTAGAGAGGGGGAACGCTCGGCACAGCTATCCCGAAAGAGCAGCTTTTGAGAGCGATTTTCAATACATCGATACAATTGTCTTTTTATATGAAAACGAGTCCTCTTGCTCCGTGCGGCGAGTGCTTTACCGCCGCCCCGGTTAACGTGGGCGTGTCGCTGCGTGCAGCTGATGGAGGTGGCTCAGCGCAAGGGCGAGTCGGAGATGCTGGCGCGCAGGGAGCGCCTCCTGCTGGAGCTGGACAAGCTGTCGCGGCAAGTCGACGGATTCGCCGAGTGTAGCGAGCTCGACATGATCGCTCAGGTCGGGTTCACGCCGGAGACGGAGTCTCGCTCGCAATCAGCCGCCGGCACCACTTCTTCTTCTTTGCGATTCTTCGGAGCGCGATGGTTAAATTACAGTTTCCCATTTCTTTACACAGTTCTTTGCATTTTTATTGAACTCTGCAAGGTCTTTTGAGCTGCAGAGGTTGGGTAGTAGAGCGCCATCACAATTGCAATCAATCGCTGTCACCGCTGCAATCAGCCGCCATCACCGCTGCTGTCTGACTGCTTCTGTCTGGTCAGCTGGTGATGCAGTTAGACCGCCAGACTCAGAAGGTTGTGAGTTCATAGTGAGGTTCTGTTTGTGAGTTTAGGTCATGTGAAGGTGTGTAAGTGCAGTGCACCCGTCGATATACCGGAGCAAACGAATGAGCACATGCATGACTTACCTCAAGAGATGGCACCGACGTTTCGCTGGCATTACAGCTAAAATCATCAGGGACAAAGAGCTAGCTGTAATGCCAGCGAAACGTCGGTGCCATCTCTTGAGGTAAGTGATGCATGTGCTAATTCGTTTGCTCCGGTATATCGACGGGTGCACTTCACTTACACACCTTCAATTCACATGACCTAAACTCACAAACAGAACCTCACTATGAATAACATTGGTCATGAAAGCCTTCGAGTTAGTTGTGAGTTCAAATGACAGGCTAGGTTAGGGCAGGGGTTTTCACCCTTTTGCACCTCAAGGCCCACTTGGCCCACTAGGGTCTGGTCTCCACCGACCACTAGGTGGCACTTGCGGCTCACTGATGGGTCGCGATCCAGCATCTCATGATGGGTTAAGTCAACCTACAACCAGGATTTGAACTTGTAACTTTGCAATGGTGAGCATAGTGCTCTTACCACAGCACCACCCTTCGAGGGGGAGACCTCAGCATGTGCGGGTGCTTCAGCGTTGAGCACACGTGCCCGTGTGTGCGTCCGTCTGTGTGCAGTACGTCGGCGAAATGAAGAAGATCGGCAGGCGGCTGCAGGAGGCTGACGACACCATCGCGTTCATTAACAAGGAGGAGGCTCTGTACAAGTGGGAGCTGACCGCCTACCACGAGGTGGATGCCATCAGGACGAAGCTCGACCCCTTTCAGAAGCTCTTCACCCTCATACTGCACTGGCAGCAAGCGGAGAAAAAGTGAGACGTCAGATGGGTTTACAGTTTCATCCGTCTCTCAAGGCGTCGTCATCACGCGAGCGGAGAGCTTGAGCAGAGCATCAGTGTCTTGGCTGTGCCTCGTGAAAGTCATCAAAAAGACTCCAATGGAGAGTAATTGAATAATTTTGTGAACTAACGATGCGACCAGCGGACCGAATCAGACAGTTATCACGGTCAAATGTCTACAAATGCCAGCTGGGTTCATAGACACATGCTTGACATTGGACACACAACATTGGTGGCCCATTAATTGACATTACACGCACGCCATTGGTGCCATACTCATGTTTATTCAATTAATCCCTTGATGCACATATTCACACTTGATGTGTTGGTGCTCACCTGTGGTTCAGCAAAGAGCCGGTGGCTGGTTGTGTCGTAGTTAGAGCCCGGAACTCGTGGTAGGGATGTTGTCAGTTCCAATCTTGCTCTGTGATTAGCTCAGTCCATCCTCTCCGGGGTCAATACAATTAGCACCAGTTTGAGAATAATCAGCGGTGGTTTTCCCATGGTGTGGATTGTCGCTGCAATAAGAATGCAGAATATTTACCGCTGCTGAAGGCTATAACTGGGGATGAGCTCTGCCCTCCTCTCACTCGCAGTCGATATTGACATCCGGCCGAGTGAAGCCTGATGATGCCTCCAACCTGGGAGGCGAAACATCGCAAAGGAGAGAGGCGTAACATTCCGCACGGCTATCCCGAAAGAGCAGCTCTTAGCAATTCCCATGCACCGAACCGTGAAACACCTACCTCATTGCGTCCTGTATATCTAAATATCTGTGGAATCCAGAGATTGCTATGTACCAACGTGGCTTTCATTCTCCGGATCCAGCGGCACTGGCAAGTGCATCTCACGCTCGTGTCATCACCTGTCGCCCCACGCAGGTGGATGGACGGCTCGTTCCTCGAGCTCAACGGCGAGACGATGGCCTCGAAGCTGGAGGAGTTCTTCCGGGAGGTATACAAGCACCTCAAGTTCTTCCAGCAGCGGCAGAAGAAGGCGGAGCAGGAGCGTCAGCGTGACGCGCCGCGCAAGAAGCGCGGGGACGGCGCAGAGGCCGAGGTCGTGGAGGCTCCCGAGAAGCCCGATCCCTCCGTGCAGATGTGCAGCAGCGTGCTGGGTCACGTCAAGGAGTTCAAGGTGTGTGTGCGGCTCAGGCGGCTGGTGCTGCATTGCATTGCCACATGGCAATGAATTGTTAAACGATAATTATTGATTATCCAGTGTATTCGAAGCAGCCTTAATTATTTTTTTGTTGCTTTGGTTTTTATTAGTTGTTTTTGTTTTCTGTCATTGTGCAGCGCTTTGTGACCCTAGGGTGAAAGGCGCTATATAAAATGATATTATTATTATAACTTTTACATTCCTGTGGTAGGGGCCAGTCTGCACTGGAGAATCAACTTTGATTTCCCACAAATGAGTACTCTGTTTACTAACCCCGTAGATGTTCTGAGTCAATCTCCGGTCAGAAATGTCAGCCTTCTGATTGTGAGTGGAGCTCTTACCAAAAGCACCACCCGCCTGGCCTAACTTACACTGATGCGCATTCACGTCTCTGTTACTATTCTTTCTCAGTAAACGTTGGTCGTTGGTTATTTCCGTGTCCACAACACGAATGCAGGAGAACATCCCCTTGGTGTCTGTCCTGTGCAACCCGGGCATCAGAAATCGGCACTGGGTCCAGATGTCAGAGGTCGTGGAGAACGACATCACCCCCGACTCAGGCACAACCCTGCGCAAGGTCCTCAAACAGAACCTGAGCTCCTACCTCGACAAGTTTGAGCAAATCAGCGCGGCAGCAAGCAAGGTACAGTATGCAGCATCGCCACTCAGTCTGCTCGTGTAAGTACGGTGGTTTGTACCTGAACTACTTGAGATATTTAAATGTCAGCATTGGCGTGAAAGTATATGGCTTGACATCATTAAACTGTTGTTGTAGTACATGTTCACCTTGAACGGCAGTGCACTTGGTCCTACATCATGCCATGGCTTTAAAAAAAAGCCACTGTGTCTTGCTCCTAACTTCACTTGATAACGACACTTTCCTTCATCGTTAATTTGCATTCGCTTTCTCCACCAACAAGTAATTAAATGTTGAAATACGTAGAAGTCAGTGGGTTCAGGTCAGGTGAGTATGCCTTTACCTGGACTCCCTGTGGTTTTACTCTTTGCCTGTTTGGGATTTTATAGTTTGTTCCCTGTTGTCATTGTATGTGAGTATTGACGTAGATGGGATACTAGTTTACAATACTGTTGACGTGAACGTGTGTGACGGCAGGAGTACTCTCTGGAGAAGGCGCTGCACACTATGGTGGAGGCGTGGGACAGCATCGCGTTCACCACGCTGCAGTACCGCGAGACCGGCGTCTCCATCCTGTCATCGGTCGACGAGATTCAGAGCACACTCGATGACCAGATCGTCAAGACACAGACCATGCGAGGCTCGGCCTTCATCAAGCCCTTTGCGAAGGAAATCAAGGCAAGTTGTTCACAAAGAGACTTGCGGAACAGCGATAGTGAAATGCTACGCAGTTAGCTGGCGCCAACATTTGCCAGACACTGCGTCCTATGTATTATGATGTAGATGTTTTTTTAGTTGAGGGAGGAACCCGGAGAACCCGGAGGAAACCCACGCAGAACAGGGAGAGCACACACAAAATCCTCAACAGAAACGGACCCAATATGCGCGCACACACACACCAAGGCGTGCGTGCACGCAGACGTCGGTCGTGACGTCGTCGCCTGTCGCCGCTGTCACTGCGCAGGAGTGGGAGGAGCGCCTAGTGCACATCCAGGAGACCCTCGACGAGTGGCTCAAGGTGCAGGCGCAGTGGCTCTACCTGGAGCCCATCTTCTCCTCGCAGGACATCATGCAGCAGATGCCCGAGGAGGGCCGCCTCTTCCAGACGGTCGATCGGAACTGGAGGGAGGTCATGAAGTTTTGCACCAGGGACCCGAAGGTAGGGGCCTCGGGAGACGCTGTGGTGGCCTTGATGTGGCCGTTGCCTGAATTGTTTTTCATCGAAATCATCACGAACTAGCAAAGTGCCCTAGGCTCCAGCTCACTGCAGCCCTCTATGGGGTTAAGCGGGTCCTGATAATGAATAAACGACTGAACAACATGCTATTTCTGTTGACATCTCTTTAAACGCCAACTCTGTTTGGTCCATATTCATGGATTGAACGTCATTCCCCAGTGACTAAACTTCAAGGCAATTCTGATGAAAATGTGACCCAGTTTTCTCAGGACTAGGTGCCTAAAAGAGCTTGAGTTGTGTTCCCTGCAGGTGCTGGCTGCCACCTCCATGACCGGCCTGCTAGACAAGCTGCAGAACTGCAATAGCCTCCTCGATAAGATCATGAAGGGCCTCAATGCCTACCTGGAGAAGAAGCGACTCTTCTTCCCAAGGTGCACATGGCCACACACACACACATGGTTGTGGTTTCCTAGCCACCTTTCAGGCCAGTGGGTTTTAGAGTCTCAACAATGAGGATCTCTGTGAAATCCATCTACTTTTTATTCAAAATACTGAGTTTTATGTGCACACCATCATGATTGCCTACATCCAACACAGGCATTATAATCCCCCTGAGCCCACCAGCCACCTCACCAACCACCAATATTATGAGTGATTCAAGTCTATAGAAGGAATGATGCTTTAATTAATGGTGAATGTTTAGTTAAGAATAATTGTATTAATGATTACCAAATTGTATAACAATAGGTTGAAGCAAACATTTTGCACTGTTTCAACTAATCTTGTGTGTGTGTGTTTTCGGAAAAACATATAGAATTGAAAAATATCTATAATGATGTGGAGCTAAACATAATCCGGTGGCGCAACGTGAACAGCGATGCATTGGCACCCATCGCCGTGACGTCTTCATCCCACCGCACGGCACGCTCATTATTACGATTACTTGCAGGTTCTTCTTCCTGTCAAACGACGAGATGCTGGAGATCCTGTCGGAGACGAAGGACCCGCTGCGCGTGCAGCCGCACCTCAAGAAGTGCTTCGAGGGCATCGCTCGCCTCGGCTTCCTGCCCAACCTGGACATCGAGGCTATGTTGAGCAGCGAGGGCGAGCGCGTGGAGCTGGTGGAGCGCGTGTCCACCAGCGAGGCGCGCGGCGCCGTCGAGAAGTGGCTCCTGCAGGTGGAGGACGTGATGCTGCGTAGCGTGCGTGACGTCATCATCCGCGCGCGCACGGTAACGGGCCTCATGCGCCGGCGCGCGTCTCAGCGCAAACGTGAAACGTCACGAAGGGCAGACGAGGAACACTCCGCACGGATATCACGAAAGAATAGCTATGGAGAGCAATTTTCAGTAGTGTGATGTCTCGGGCCACCGATGATAACCTGTGTCTGCCCCGAGACCTCCTGCAAGCGAGCTTTTGACACTTCACGTGGTCTCAAAGTGCGTATGGCCCGACACAAGCGCCGTGGTGGCGTCACCGTCACTTAGTGGTGAACAGCGGTTATAGTTGTGTAATATTGGCAGATCAGGATACACAACTGGAATTCTACATGTAATATTACATAAAAAAAATTAGTGTATACGAAGTAGATTTTACGTGATTGTGTTGTCATATCTCTGCAGCTATTATAGGGTGAACATGCACAGCATTGTCAAAAAAAAGAATCATTAATCAAATCATGACCCTGAATGGTGACAAATCGAGACAGTCTGAATTCCCATATCAACTGGTCATGTACTCTTGGAATCAGATTGCCACATACATGCATTGGCAACCCCTGTGTTACGTGGTGTAATCTACCACTTTTGAAGCAGGGTTGGTAGTTCACCGATTTATTAAGCGATGGGCCAATTTACTAAATGACTGAAGTGCTTTACTAAGTTATTGATGAATGCCGCTAGAAGAAGTGGTCCTCTGTTTGATCCTGCAAGGCTCTCTGGCGTTTACTATCGTGTGCTAATTCTACCCTTGTCCTAACGCTGCCACAGGCATACGCCAATACCCAGAGAAGAGACTGGGTGCGGGAGTGGCCAGGCCAGGTGGTCATCTGTGTCTCCCAGATGTTCTGGACAACGGAAGTGCACGAAGCCATCAGTGGTGGCCCACAGGTGATTCCCACCGTCCAATTTATCAACATAAACATGTCAGTCGTGTATGCAGTATTGGCCATTATAGCTGCTCACTTTTACAACATTCACCCCACGTTGGAGGCATCATCGAACGTTCTGCATAGTTTAGCTGAAATGTCTTGTATATCTGAGTGCGTTGAAAGTGCGTTGTGTGTGCTCTTCTGACATCTCACATTCTGATTTGCGCAGGGAGACGCTTTAACTTGATTTCCACTCTTTGAGCAGTGCTTAACCCGGCATGGTATGAGGCCAAACGAGGTGCATGCGCGTGGATGTCCGTGAGCAGGGCCTGCGTGAATACAGCGGGCGGCTGCAGGAGCAGCTGAAGGACATCGTGGAGCTCGTGAGAGGAGACCTGTCGAAGCAGACGCGTGTCACGCTGGGCGCCCTGGTGACGATCGACGTGCACGCACGCGACGTCGTGCTCGACATGATCGACAAAGGTGCGAATCGACGGCGCTGTCGCGGGCAGTGAGTCGGCGTCGAGGTCAAGAGGTCAACAAGGCGATCTTCACCGATGCCACCGCAAGTTGACATTGATTTCTGATGCTTGACCTCGACTAGTTCCTGGCGAACACACCCGTAAATGCCCATGCTATCAAGATGTGAATTCCGTTCTGATGAACGCCTGATGATGCTTCCAACGTGGGAGGCGAAACGTCGCGAGGGAGAGAGGGAGAGTGCTCGACACGGCTATCCCGAAAGAACAGCTCTGAAGAGCAACCATCAATAAGGATGATGATAATGCAGTTATTGTTTTTTTCTTAATCCCAACACTCGTCTCGCAGGGGTGTCCAACGAGACGGACTTCCAGTGGCTGGCGCAGCTGCGCTACTACTGGGAGAGCGAACAGGTGCGCGTGCGCATCGTCAACTGCAACGTGAAGTACGCCTACGAGTACCTGGGCAACTCGCCCCGCCTCGTCATCACGCCACTCACCGACCGCTGCTACCGCACGCTGGTGAGACGCGGCAGCCGCTCGTGCGCTCACTTGCTCTTGCACTCACTCGCTCGTTACCACTAGGAGAGTTTGGAAAGGGAAGTAAAATGCAACGATGCTACCCGACTAACACTCGCTCACATCACTGTTGGTGGAAGGTCCTCAGCTAGAGGGAGCTCTAGGGAGTCCCTGGAGATGCTGGTTTGGTCTACTCTGCCATACTGGCCAGATATATATTCTTTGATGCACTTTTTAATGTGAAGGATTTCGCACGTAATGTTACACGTGATAAAGTTGCTTTTGGGTTGGGTCACATAAGAATAAATGCGTCGTAAACCCACCTCCACCAGACACAGACAATCATTAAGGTTTCGTCACGTAAACAGAATGTGCTGAATTAGTGGTAAATCGTCACATTCTGTTCACTTGATAAAACCCTTCTGAAAGGCTGTGGCGGGTGGAGGGGGCTTTACAACACTGACTTTTACGTGACCTAACCCAAAAACAACTTTATCATTTACAGTACTTTTTATTTATATACTTTCTATTTATTGCGTGCGAAATTATTGCTGCATAAAGCGGAAGACATGGTCCACAGATACTTACGTAGACTGTGTGTCCTGGGCAGTTTGAACTTCATTCAGCGTGTAACCGTTCCTGCGTATGTGCGTTCATGTGTTTGTGTACGTGCTGTGTCGCCCTGTAGGTCGGCGCATTCTATCTGAATCTTGGAGGAGCCCCAGAGGGTCCGGCCGGCACGGGCAAAACGGAGACCACGAAGGACCTGGCTAAGGCACTGGCCGTACAGTGTGTGGTGTTCAACTGCTCTGATGGGCTCGACTACCTGGCCATGAGCAAGGTGCCTCTGTCTGCGGATGGATTACAGAATACGATGTTCCAGGGTAGATCTTGTGTTGCATTTAGATACTGAAAGTGATCTTGCGTTTAAAAAGGTTGGAGAGCGCTGCTCTAGACTGTGTGAAGCCGGGAGCGTGAGCGAGAGATGGCCCTGTTCTGTGCGACCGCTCTCCGCGCAGTTCTTCAAGGGCCTGGCGTCGTCGGGCGCGTGGGCATGCTTCGACGAGTTCAACCGCATCGAGCTGGAGGTGCTGTCTGTGGTGGCGCAGCAGATCCTGTGCATCCAGCGCGCCATCCAGACCAAGATGGTGACCTTCTCCTTCGAGGGCACGGAGCTGGTGCTTAACCCCAACTGCTTTGTGGCTATAACCATGAACCCGGGCTACGCTGGCCGCTCGGAGCTGCCCGACAACCTCAAGGTAAGTGACCTCGAGAGTAAACGGTCGATGTGTCTTCCTACTCGAACAAGCTGTTACCTCTTGGTCGTCCCGAGTCAGTTTAGATCCCTCCGAGGTCAATACAATCCATTAAACTTTGTGGGAAGTCAACTGTGGTTTCCTCTGGACCGCCTGGCCCCCACCATAGAAATGCCAAATTTCCATCACTGTCCCAGACCTGCAAATGGAGACAATCACTGCCTTACGTGTTTTGCAGGTAGATGTAAGAGGAGCTGAAAATAACCCATTGCATAAGATATGGGAACATATCTGTGGTCTGTACAGATATGTTCCCAAGCATATTGTCTTTACCGCCTTCTCCTGGCCACCTCGCAGCCCATTGGGACCCATCAATAGTTTCCCCGAACGTTGTGGATTCCGCATTTCTACCTCCACACCCGACTAAAAACTTTCAGGCTGAGCATTGAGTCTGTAACGGCGCCACGCTGCTTTGGTGCGACCGCCGATCCCCAGTGCGAGCCTCTCGCCGCCAGGTCCTGTTCCGCACGGTGGCCATGATGGTGCCGAACTACGCCCTGATCGCGGAGATCTCGCTCTACTCGTACGGATTCCTGAACGCCAAGCCACTGTCGGTGAAGATCGTCATGACGTACCGCCTGTGTTCCGAGCAGCTCTCCTCGCAGTTCCACTACGACTACGGCATGCGCGCCGTCAAGGCCGTGCTTGTAGCCGCCGGCAACCTCAAGCTCAAGTTCCCGAACGAGAATGAAGACATCCTGGTGAGAGCTCGGTGGACCGCGGCGCCCCCGCGGTGCGTCCGTAGGGGGCACGACCACGAACGTACTGGTGAAGGAAATAGTCTCCCATAAGGGTGCCGATTGGTCAATCGCATTTGCCAAACCTTTGTGCCGTGTGCTGCGCTGTACAGTTGCTGCGATCTATCAAGGATGTGAACGAGCCCAAGTTCCTGTCGCACGACATCCCGCTCTTCAATGGCATCACGAGCGACCTGTTTCCTGGCATCACTCTCCCAGCTGCCGACTACACGGTGAGGAACACGTGTCTCGTGTCAGACGAACCCTTAGAATAGGCCATTGTGTCTCAGTACAGGACGAAATTGAACAATTTTCAAAATGATACCTACTGGCAGACAAATTCCCCAGGGCGCTCTCACAAATGAGACTATCCTGGTTTCTTGAGCAGTCACCTGGTTAAACAAAATAAACATGAGGATGACGTTACTCCATAGGACAACCACTGTTGACTTCCCACACAGTGGTATGTATCATAGGTAGTCAAGAGCAGTGCAGTAAAATCAATTCGTGTACTGTATATCTATGGTCCCAAGAATGCTCTCCCTGCGTTCACCACCCTGTAGTCACCAGCTTGGTGAAGGATGGTAAAATCATCCTGGTGGCCTGGGGAGGTCCTAACATAGCAGTGTATTGACAAAAGGTTGTCTGTCCAAATTGATGCAGTGTTGAATCAACATCATCCTGGGATCTCTACTCAGAGGCGTCCGATTAAGAGCCTCGCCGCTGTAACCACTGCCCCGTCTGATTGGACGGGTTCCTCGCAGTAATAATGCAATCCTCGCCGCCTTGATTTCAGCTGTTCCTCGAGGCCGCAAGAGAGTGCTGCAGCCGACACAACGTGCAGCCCGTCAAGGTGTTCCTGGACAAACTCATCCAGACCTACGAGATGATGATCGTGCGGCACGGGTGAGTGACGACGCAGTAGAGACTTGTGTGCTCGGTCTCCAGCGGTGGGCATGGCACGCACTCAGATGTTCACAGCTGTGCGTTGAAGATCTTCACTTGCCAGTAAAGTGTCTTCTTCCTCACATGTGCATTGAACAGCACTGAGCTGAATCAACCGTCTCGAGCCACTTGTGAAATTTACAGCACAGCAGTTTTCCATAAAAGCACCAATATTGACATGTTCAGCAATACTGTGTTATTCACTCATGTGGCACTGTGGCAGAGCATTCTACCCAACTTTGATAGGTCATTAGTTACAATTTTTGGTCAGGTGTTAGTTAAAAGCCATCAATTTTTGGGGGTCAAAAAATACGTACCTTTTTGTGGGAAGTCATCAGTTCACATCCCTTGGATAAAATGGCCTCTCTCATGGGAATATTGAATTTTCACAATTAACCCAGCACCACTAATCCAGTTGTTTTGTTATTATAGGTAGCAGCAATATTTATAGTGGTAATTGTGGTTTGTGTTAGTATATTTTTGGTGCTTCACACAGCTTTTTTATAATGATTACAATTCATCGCGCGTGCATATTCATTCAATGTTGAAAGTATTTGTTCAAAGAAATAACGATTCAGAGGCGTGAGGAAACCGCCAACATTTGCCAGACATTATGTCCTATATATTACGATGCCATTGGCTAATTAATTATTGAGGTTTTCTTTAGTTCTGGGAGGAAACCGGAGAACCTGGAGAAAACCCCTGCAGAGCAGAGGAAGAACACACAAACGCCATACAGAAATAAGCGAACCGCCCCAGGGCAGGACATTCTTTCTGCGCGGAGGTTACCACTGCGTTACCGTGCCGTGCTGCTGTTGCCAGCTTCATGTTGGTGGGGGAGCCGTTTGCCGGGAAGACGAAGGTGCTGCAGGTGCTAGCGGACACGCTGACGCTGATGAGCGACCGCGGGCAGGGCGGCGAGAAGCGCGTGCAGCTGCGCACCGTCAACCCCAAGGCCATCACCATGGGCCAGCTCTTCGGCCAGTTTGACCCCGTGTCACATGAGGTGACCCCGCCACCCAGCGCTCCATGAGTGTTTGTGAATTTCTGTGGCTCTGCCTATGTCTCTTCTCTCCATCATTTGTACCACCCTTATGGATTGGCAACATGAGTTCCACTTTGTGGAAGATCACCAGTGTTTGTCCTAGGGAGAAACTTGCTTCCCAACCATTGCTTGTTGTGGCAGAGGAACACTGTGACTGGAAGTGTTTGTGTTTCCTGTCCTCTCTCCGCCATTGCAGTGGACGGACGGAATAGTGGCCAATACATTCCGCGAGTTTGCATCGTCGGACACGCCGGATCGCAAGTGGGTGGTGTTCGATGGCCCCATCGACACACTGTGGATCGAGAGCATGAACACGGTGCTCGATGACAACAAGAAGGTAGTTGGAGTGCGAGTTGGGGCTCAGCCCAACCTATCGCATGCCAAGGTCTGATAAATTAAGCACTTCTTGGTAGGAAGTCAATTGCGGTTGTCCTTTGAAGAGAATGGCCCCAACTATGACTGTGGAATTTGTGCTTTTGGCGGGTGGCTGCCAATGGATATAAACATCATCCTACGTCTTTGCAACAGCACACGTGTTAATTTGACTTTGGGAACGTGAGACCATTCTTCCTTTTGATGTCACTACATTTGACAAGACGTCACAAAGGAATAACCAGTAGGATGGCAGCTGCTTGTTTTAGCGGCCACTGTGTTGTTGGTCTATGAACCAGTAGTAACGCTGGCAGTAGTGACTTACAACGATGGTTGTCATACACAGGACATTGATTTCCAGATGCAGACGGCGGTAATGGATTGCACAGTTTGATTTCACGTTGAAACTGGGCAAGGTTCTCGACCAACTATTGCTTCTGTTAAGTCAGAGGTTGACTCGGCTGTGCAGTGACCGATGTATTTGTGTGTGGTTATGTCTGCAGCTGTGTCTCATGAGTGGAGAGATCATTCAGATGTCACCACCAATGAGCCTCATTTTTGAGGCCATGGACCTCTCGCAAGCTTCCGTAAGTCCATTTCCCATTCACTTTCAAACCGACTAGCAAATAACCTGCCCTATGGACGATCTCGTTCCAAGTGTATAACACGTTCTTCTCATGACTCTTGTTGATGGCGTTTTCTGCTGACACGACTGTTTTGACTTTGAATTCTTCCTCATGTCCTTTTAATAATACCACTCGCTGACGTTTCAGAAGAGTAATCAACCAGTGGGAAGTGAAGATGACATGAATCCTTGGTGTTGTGCCAATTAAATGTGAGTGAAGAGAGCTGAGTTTCGGTGCGACGATGGGCTGGCGTGCGTGTCTGGCTCAGCCGGCGACCGTGAGCCGCTGCGGCATGATCTACATGGAGCCGTCGCAGCTGGGCTGGCAGCCGCTCGTGCAGTCGTGGCTCGGCACGCTCCCGGCAGCCCTGCAGCAGGAGGACAACCGGGCCCTGCTGCAGGAGCTCTTCTCGTGGCTGGTGGCACCCTCCCTGCGCATGGTCCGCAGGCAGTGCAAGGTGCGCGTCGCTCTCAGGCGCTCGACTATGATACCCACACACCTTCGCGTGGTCAGTTAATGTTGCTTGTTTAGTTGTTTGGTTTTTGTATAGCGTCGCCTCCCCAGTGCTGGATTTCGGACATGTGCCACCACCACCCGGCTCGTTCCCCAGTGTGAACTTAATCATCATCGGCAATGTAGAGTGGTAAGCGTCTGACAACCCGCGAGTTGTGGCTATGTATGCAAATGAATGGGTAATACGGCACTTTACGTGGCACAATTTGCACGGCGAGATGAAGAAAAACATTGTTTACACAGGTGTGGAATAATCAGAGTGAATTCAGAAGAAGAGCTGGTAGAGAATGCAGAGAGGCAACAGGGTGATGATGGAATTGAGAGACAAGAGAGGGAGAGCTTGGGTCACCAGTAACACAAACAACGTGCTGTCTAAATAGGCTCTCAACCGCTATATTAAATGGAAGTCGTGTGTATATGAAACTTGTGACATCAGGTATCTTGATACCATCCATGGGGGTCAAGGTAGAAGCGTTCACGTCGCGATCCCTGTCAGGTAGTACTTGGTATTGCCTGCGAATTCTACCAAACACTTCGAAGCCAAGCTGAAAGACAACGATGTCCAGAAGCTAGCCATCGTGCTTCGAAGAATCGCAAAGAAGAAGAAGAATACCATCCATAGTGTTTTATGGGTTTAGGTGACGTGAAAAAGTATGCAAGTGTTGTGTATCCGTCGATGTGTTGGAAAAAACGATTGGACATACAGCACTTCCCTTTAAAAATGTTCTCGACCTTTTGCTGGAAGTTGCACCCAGCGTCATCACAACACTTGCATAACTTTTCAGGTGACCTAAACTCATAAAACACTATGGATAATATCGGTCAAGAAAGCCTTCGAACCAAATTTATCTTGATACAGTTTGCACGACAAAATGTCGTGAATAAAAGAGGCGCAACATTCGACACGGGTATTCAGAAATAGCAGCTCTTAAGAGCAATTCTCAGATTTTAGGTTGTCCTGGGCTTCTGTGAGTAAGTGTAAGAACAGAGCTGCTTTGTGCCGTGCAGGAGCTTGTGCAGACGTCGGACGGGAACTTGGTGGTGTCGCTCACGCGCCTCTTCGAGATGCTGCTGTGTGACCTGCTGGCACAGGAGCCAGACAGCAAGAACGTGCGCGTGTGGGTCATGGTGCGTGCCGGCTCAACAAGCACGCGAAAAAGACTCCAATGCATACCACTTATGTTTTACCTACAGCTGGCTGTGGGTTAGAGTTGAAGCTTTGTGTTGGTATTGAGGCAGTGTATTTGAGGAAGCTTTTTGCAATTACAGTAAAACGTTGATTACAGTAAAACGTCGATCCAACAGACTTTGGAAGCAACGGACGCTGTAGCTGTGGGGTGCAGTAACAGCGTGTGTTTACGAGTCAGTTTGTGACACACACAATTGTGCCCCGGTGACATCACTAGACAGCACTATTCCAGTGCACCTAAAAGTTGCATTTTCATCCATCCATTTTCTAAACCGCTTCATGGCGGGTGGACCAGACATCCCTTTCCTCAGCAACAGATTCTAGTTCTTCCTGAGGGATTCTCAAGATGTTCCCAGGCCAGCTGAGAGATATAATCCCTCCAGCGCGTCCTGGGTCGGCCTCTATGTCTCCGCCCAGTGGGCCGTGGCAGGTAACATTTTCATGTAAACAAATAGCGTTCTTTCTCTTCATTAAAGCGTCAAGCTCATACAGAATAGCCCAGGACACACAATAGCTATTCACGTAGTTAGAAAACAGCGGCCGCTTGTTATTGGGGCCGCGTCGTTGAGCCGTCCATCTGGCTCGCAGGCCAGCTTCGCCTTCTCGCTCGTGTGGTCGGTGGGAGCGTCGTGCGACTCGGACGGCCGCGTCAAGTTCGACTCCTTCCTGAGGGAGCTGCTTGCCGGCAAGTCCAAGGATCACCCGCTGCCTGCCGTCGTCGGCAAGTGGGAGTGCCCGCTGGAGGAGAGAGGCCTGGTCTACGACTACATGTACGAGGTGCGCATAATGCTTTGGCGCTTGGAACGCGCCGCACAGTATGACACTCTTTCGAAGAGAGGGAAAATGACTCGGAGGCGCAAGGATCCGCGGGGAAGCGGGAGAAGGGGAATGCAGCCGAGCGGTTAGCAAGCGCCAACATTTGTGAGACACTGCGTCCTGCACAGTATATATCAATGTCATCGGCCAAATAGTTAATGTTTTTTAGCTATGGGAGGAAACCAGAGTACCTTGCAAAAATCGATGCATTCCGTCTGCTCTGGGAGCTTTCCCTGGGTTCATACTGCAAAGGGCAGTGGTTACTCCCGAATACTGATATATTGAATCTTATAATAATAATAGCATTTATAAAGCGCCTTTCACCCGAGGGTCACAAAGCGCTGCACAAAGCTGCAGAGAGAACATGTCAACAACGACAGAGCACGGAAAATCAGCAACAATTTTCTTTGGGTTTTTTTATTTTTATAATCCGAGCTGTGGAGAGAACGGCATAACAACAACGGGGAGACAGAAAACTGAGAGTCAAGCGATAGCAACGAATTATAAGGCAAAGGACAAAAGAAAAAAAACAACAGGAAAACAATAATAATAATTCTACAACAAGCAAGGAGGGAACAAATGTCCCCGAGCAGACACAGATCGAAAGAGAGAGAGAGCCAACATCTCGGCACGGCATCGATAACCCACTCCAACAATCCAAGCCAGAGGATTTCCTGGGTGTATGCGTTTTTATTAGATTAAATGTCTTCCATTGATAACGTCAAAATTCGTTTACTCCATGCTTCGCCATTGACGGGGGTTGTGAGTTTTTGTGCTTGAACACCGCTGCCAAGAACCTCCTAATTGAGAATTTCTCTTAAGAGCTGCTCTTTCGGGATAGCCGTGTCGAGCGTTCCTCCCCTCTTATCATCTCACAGCTGAAAGGCCGCGGACACTGGGTGCACTGGAACGAGCTGATCAAGAACCCGCACTTGGGAGACAAAGGCACCAAGGTGCAGGACATCATCGTCCCCACCATCGACACGGCCCGCTACACCTACCTCATGGACCTGTGCATTCAGCACTCCAGGTAATAATAATAATAATAATTCAATTTATATAGCGCCTTTCACCCGAGGGTCACAAAGCGCCAGCACCCCTGCACCCCTGCACAATTAACTGCACTGTTTAACCCACGCCGTGCAGGGGTCAAGGTAGATGCGTTCACGTCGCGATCCCTGTCAGGTAATACCTGGTATTGCCTGCGAATTCTACCAAACACTTCGAGGCCGAGCTGAAAGACAACGATGTCCAGAGGCTGACCATCGTGCTTTGAAGAATCGCAAAGAAGAAGAAGGACACTGTGTTTCCATGCTCTATTGAACACTGCACAGTACTCATCTGCATTGGCAGTTCTGAACATGTGGTGAATATTTCACATTCTTTTGACAGGGGAAAGTATATTTTCAGAACAAGTGGTGCTCATTTTACTCATCACATTTATCCACCCCAAAGAGATGATGGAATACATTTTTCCCACACTGCGGTATTAGTGCATAACCTTTAAGGAATGTAGTGACCAGCATATCCAGCAGCCCGCCAGCTGGTGGCTATGCAGTGTAAGTAAGGCAGCCTAATCAAATCACTGGGTTTCTGTAATTCTGAAAGCCGTGGCATCTTGAAAGGTTATCAGAGTAAAGCATTGTGGCAGTAGAATTTTGGCGTTTCTTCTCTCGGAGATCGTCAGAGCTATATTGCCTCGAGATCTTACATAGCAGAACTTCCTGTACGGACATTAAGGTATTATCAGAGTATGAGGAACTGCCAGCAGGGACGCTAGTTCATCATTTGAAATCAGCTGTAATACATGACACCTAGCCGTGGCTGTATTCTTGTTTTTCTGATCGTGAGAGTGGGATGGTGGAGTGATGGTGCAATCTGACCCCCTCTTGTCTGTTCCGTCTGTGGTTCTGGTAACAGGGCCACGGAATGGGAACTGGAGCTACGGTGCTTGTGCCTAATTAATTTCTCGTGTGCTAAGAGTTGGCCCTTGTGTGCTGGGGTCACGGGCCAAATTGGCCGAGTTAAAAAAATGCTCTGCAAATTCTTTATTGCGATTGTACATAGTAGTCATTGGCGCCTCCTGGCATGTTAACACCACAGGTCACTGTTGCAGATGAGATTATTCTTGTCTCTTGAGTTCTCACCTGGCCAAACTAAATAAAGTTGACTTCTTTCAGCGTCAGTGCCCAACGTGACGTGAGGTGAGGCCATGCAGTCTGTAGGGAGTTCACTGCCTTAATGGCACAAACACAACTGCAGCCGTGTTAGGTGAATGGGGCTGTCGCTTCAGGCAGAAGTGTATTGTTTCCAGGCCACTGCTGTTCGTGGGCCCGACGGGCACGGGCAAGTCTGTGTACGTGAAGAACAAGCTGATGAACAACTTGGACAAGGAGCGGTACCTGCCATTCTTCGTCAACTTCTCGGCCCAGACGAGTGCCAATCAAACTCAGGTGGCAAGCCGAGTGCACATCGACACAAGCAAAATACATCTCTTGCATCGCTAGGTTGAAAATGGTCCTAGGCTCAATATAATTTTATTCATCACCTTCTGATATGTATGTGGACATGTTTGAGCGACAGTCTTGTTAGAAGAGATATTTAGACTTCTTCAGCGTTCAGAAAAACTTTGCAACGATCAGCCTGGTTTTAAAGCGTGGTAGATTGCAGTTGTACAGTTGTGCCCATGTGCATTTGACAGTGCTGTTAGGGTTGAACAGTCTTTTATGTATTAACAGTAGGATTAGGTTTAATGCGGAATACTGAAAGAATAATGTTAGCCTTAGCCATCTGTGAACCTTCATGTAACATGTATAGCCGCTCTTACTTTAAAATTGCATTGTTGTGATTGTGCTTAGCTTTATGGGTTAAAGCCTTGATGTGTTTGTAACGCATGCATTTTTGATGGTACGCAATGAAACGTCAATTACACACAACAGGGGACATAAGCCTTATAATTGCAAAAGGTCTCCTTTCATTCATATGAGCAGAAAAGGCTTGGCTCTACATTATTCTATATTCATAACATGAGTAGTTTGGATTTTGTTAGTCCCTAATCATTATATCCCCTGCATAGTTTGGTAGAGCTGATCAATATGACGCTGCTGTTGCTGCTGTTTGTGTTTAGTTTGATGCTAGCAGTTGCTGAGTAGGATTATTCTGATTCTACCACACCGGCTGAAGCTGATGTAAATGATGATTTTTTGTTACATGCTACCATTGCCCCTGTTGCTGGTGATGATATTCATGGTGATGACAATACCTCTACTGCTGTGGGTGCTGCTGCTGCTGCTCATGCTTGTGGGCGTAAGATCCTGTAGCGTGACGCTCGGACCCCTTTGCATGTCCTCCCTTGGTCGCCGTTAGAACATCATCATGTCGAAGCTGGACAAGCGCAGGAAGGGCGTGTTTGGTCCCCCGATGGGCAAGCACTGCGTCATCTTCGTGGACGACATGAACATGCCGGTGCTGGAGAAGTTCGGGGCTCAGCCGCCCATTGAGCTGCTGCGGCAGTTTTTCGACCACGGCAATTGGTGAGCAAAAAGTTCTGTCTTGTAGTCAGAGTTTTGCACGTCTTTTAGTCAAGGAGCCAGAGCACACTGTTACTCCTGCAGCTACTCCCTATGTTGCTGCTGAAGGCAAAGAGGTTTGTAATGTCGGTGCCGATGATAACCACAATGATGGTGAGGATTCTGATAGTTGATCGATGTTGTTGCTATGTATGCAATTGCTGATGAATATGTCGATATTAACGTTGTAATGACCTCGAATTGACTAGAAATTAGGGGGGCCCGACTTTGAGTGGCCACCACACGTGGTGTCCACCGGAAGGGGTGCATCGTGGTGGGGGAAAAGGGTGACTAATACCAAAGGCGCCAAATAGACGCGACCACGTGGAGTTAATTGCAAATTGTGCATATGCAGGTAATGAGTCACTCACAGAGAGATGGAAAGAGGGAGATTAAAGGGAGTCCTGCTG
>JAZEWU010000013.1:244815-255836 GCA_036362915.1 Geotria australis
CCTTCATCTGTTCTGCGAGAGGGTGGCCCTGGGCCGCACCGACCACCGTGTGCTCTGGTGTCCGTGGCGTTCGACTTACGTCCTAGAACGTGGTAAACGACCCGACGGCTCATCCTGACAAGAGGGTCGACAAGGGTCCTCACAACGTTAATGATGCAGAGGGCTGCTGTTGTTGTTGGTGATGATGATGCTCCCCCTCCTGCTGATATTGATGATGAGTGAGCAGTTATATAGATTCCCAGTGAGCTTGAAAGCTCTTTACGGGATTCCTGCAACACAACAAACACAACAAACATGGGAGTAGGTAACAATGCTTTTGATGCTTCTATTGTTACCACTGTATTATCATAAGTGTAACTGTTGATGAAAACTTTCTTGAGAGCTGCACTTTTGGGATAGCCGTAGCGAGTGCTCCTCCTCTTGAAAGAGAACTACTGTTCTCATATATCGAGCCGTGAAACCTACATCAATAGGTGGCTGTTCACATCCACCAAGACGCCACACACTCAGCCTCCTCCATTGACATCCTGTCTTATCTTGAGCGCTCTCTCACGTTGAATGGGCGACCAGGTACGACCTGAAGGACACCTCTAAGATCCGGCTGGAGGATCTGCAGCTGGTGGCGGCGATGGGGCCTCCCGGCGGCGGCCGCAACACAGTGACGGCGCGCTTCCTGCGACACTTCAACATCTGCACCATCAACAGCTTCAGCGACGAGACGATGGTGCACATCTTCTCCAGCATCATGGCGTTTTACCTGCGCAACAACGACTTCCCTCCAGAGTTCTTCTCCGTCGGGAACCAGATCGTGAGCGCCACCCTGGAGGTGCGAACCCCACAGCCTCGCCGCGTGCGGAGGGAGGGTCACTCCGAGCGGTCGCCCCATAGAGCGACCAGCCGGCCCCCCACCACGGGAATGTCCTCGGGGCACTAGGCTTCAGCCGCGCTCACGTGTAAATACGTGAATTGTGGACGAGACGACATTATACATCGCACATCTGATGATGTCACGGTTAATACACCCACAGCATTAAACGGCTGGGCTTGACCTGCAAAGCTCACGTAGATTACACTTTGACAAGTGCCACAGGGTCTCTAACGTCCACCGTGAAGCAGAGGGCGCATACTTTTTTGATGGCTAATTCTCCCTCGGTACGAACCAACACCTCCGTTGGTCTCCAATCATCGGCCTCGGAACAAGCGGCAAACGTGCTACCGCTCGGCCGTGTGACGTTGCCGACGCTGGGCCACGTCCCCGCTGGGCCGCGTCCTTTCTGAACCGTGTCGCCACTGGGCCTCGTCACTGATCTGCCGACCCCTCGCCCTCCACCCCACCCCCCCAACGCAGGTGTACAAGAAAGCGATGCAGAACCTTCTGCCCACGCCGACCAAGTCGCACTACACGTTCAACCTGCGCGACTTCTCGCGCGTGGTCCAGGGCGTGCTGCTGCTGCGGCGCGAGGCCGCGGAGGGCCGCCGCTCCATGCTGCGCCTCTTTGTGCACGAGGTGTACCGCGTCTTCCACGACCGCCTCGTCGACGAGCACGACCGCCACTGGCTCTACGGCCTGAGCCGCGACCTCCTGCGCGACCACTTCAAGGAGAACTTCGACGCCGTCTTCGAGAACCTCAAGGAGGAGGGGCGGCCGGTGAGTGAGAGCAGCCGTAGATAAAGACGAAGATCTCGTGTATAGCCGCAACAGGCTTTTGGGGCAAGCGCTGTTTGCGAGCACGTATTAACGCCGGAAGGGCACGCGAAAGGGGTGGGTGGCCAGCGCCCGAGACGGCACCAGATACCCAATTGAGGCTGAGTCAACCGAGGGGAGGCCCAGGACAAGTTCAGATAATCGTTGGTGGTGTTGACTGTGAGCAGGAATATAACTCAGGTCACCGAGTTCATAGTGCAGTGTGCTAACTGCTGCACCCCCGACTTCCACGTCTGTGCGTCACAGACACATGCACAGGCTACTAAAAGACAAAGATCCGTCAGTTGACCCTAAATGACCAGAGGGGCAAATAATCCTAACCGGCACCTTTCATGGCTGGCGTGGTAGAGAATGGGGTGCTGGGGATATTACCACTCACATCTAGCTGCCTCTGTCTCACCAGTGCTAATATTGATTGAATTATTGCAGTAGGTACTATGTCTAGACTTACTCAACCTCAGAGAGCCCCAGGACTTTTAAGATACATTTTTGCACTGGCATGTTGTATCGTCTGAAATAAATAGATAAATACACGCACATATCCCCCATTTAAGTGCATTCACTGATATTTTGAAGAGAACAGTAGTAAGGCTGGCACAGCACATAGCAGAGTGGTATTACCAGCACTAATACCGTTCGAATTTGATGTTCACATGCACGCACACGGGAACGTGTGCACGAATACTTGTTGACGAGTAACGGATTAAAAGGCGGGCAAGTCGCAAATCCTGCAATATCACAAATGTATCCGTATAAACAAAAGTATAAGAGCAGATATTATTACCTTTGGGCAACACACATTGGTTACCGCTGTGACGGGCGTGCGGCATGCAGCTCTGCCAGGAGGACATGCACAAGCTGATGTTCGGGGACTACATGAACCCGGACGTGATCGATGACGAGCGGCTGTACGCAGAGGTGCCCTCCGTTCAGCAGTTCAGCGCCGTCACGGAGCAGTGCCTGGAGGAGTACAACCAGACGCACAAGAACCGCATGAACCTCGTGATATTCGGGTGAGCGTTTCTCCGGCAGGGCTGGGACACGGCACTTCAGCGCGGCTGCGTTGGCTCAATAAACCAGATTGACACTCGTAACACGTTCCGAGTTTTTAAGGGTCTTTAATGGTTTATAGAAATAATATGCTAACTTTTCCTTGGGGCTAATACAATAGAATTAAGATATATAACAACTGAGACTATACAAAGTCACAGACAATTGATTCATAAATCCAAAAAGTGACCCAAAATTTGACAAATTGTGGGTGTGGAAGGGTAGAGGGTGAATCGTTATTCTGTAGGCCTATAAAAAGCCATGCAGGGTTAACACTCTTAAAGTTTAATGTACATTTTTGAGTCTCAAAGAGGAGGCTGACATTCTCACATGTGTCAGGGTTAAACACCGTATTCTAAACCTTAAAACTCTTAGAGGTGTTGTTAATGATTTGGTCTCATATAGTCACACTCACACACAGAGGATTCCCAGAGTTCATAGCCACACTCACAGCTTTAGTAGTAATCACGGTCCTAGTTAATGCTTCAAATTCATAGAGTTAAAGCACTCTGAGTCGTCTTGGGATGGTACACTATATTTGCCCCAGATGAAATGGAGGCTTATTGTATGGACTCACTTATCTGTACTAAGCAATAAAGATCCCCTATATAGCCTTAACAGACTGTAGGGACAAGTGCTGTTAGCGAGCACCTATGAAGGTCGACACGGCACACGAGGGGGTGGGTGACCAGCACCACGCCCGGCCGCCTTTGTCTCCCTAGTGGCGATGTTTACACACCGCACTAGGTACTCATTTGAGGCTGAGTCGACCTAGGGGAGGCCCAGGACCGGTTTCAGAAAATCGTCACTGGTGTTGGCCGTGAGCGGGATTCGAACTCGGGTCGCCAGATTCGTAGCCCAGTGCGCTAACCACTGGGCTACCGCTCCCCACTAAGCAATACATACCCATATACCTACCTGTACTATGAAAACAATATTGACAGACAAGTAGAGTATCCCCCCTACGGGCGATCTTGTTCCTGACGTCAGGATAAGAGGGGTTGATGGTACTAGTGCAAAAGTGAGAATTTAAAGCTGAAATAGTTTTTCAGAAGAGTGATCAATAAGTGGGAAATAAAGCAGAAATGATACATAAAAAGCTTTGGAGTTGTACAGATAACATTTACACTAATGAAGAATTCGAATCCGGCCTTTACAGCAACTTGCGGCCATATCTGTGCTGACCGCACGTTGGCGATGATGCGATCAGCTGCGAGCCGAGAAAACAGCCTACAGCTGATTGGCGAGATCCTTTACAGAGTTCTCACGTGACCCGACCAGCCAATAGGAACAATCTGGGATGACAGATTTTTACGTAGATAGATCTCTCTGTGTCTCTCGCTCACATTGCGGGGTGGCGCAGGTACGTCCTGGAGCACCTGTCGCGCATCAGCCGAGTGCTCAAGCAGCCCGGGGGTCACGCACTGCTCGTCGGGGTCGGCGGCAGCGGCCGCCAGTCGCTCACCCGGCTCGCCACCGCCATGGCCGGAATGGCGCTCTTCCAGCCGGAAATCTCCAAGAGCTACGGTCACAGCGAGTGGCGCGAGGACATCAAGGTGTTGGCGCCGTGCTCGCTCACGGGGACCGCGGGCCTCCGGCGCTAATAGCCGAGTTGTTGGAGTCACACGCGAGATTAGCATTGCACAGGTTCAGTGGTAATGCGAGAGATTCATAGAGCCTGGCTAAGGCGCCAACGGGTTTATTGAAATTCATTATGAAGGTCAAGGTAGAAGCGTTCACGTCGCGATCCCTGTCAGGTAGTACTTGGTATTGCCTGCGAATTCTACCAAACACTTCGAAGCCAAGCTGAAAGACGACGATGTCCAGAAGCTAGCCATCGTGCTTCGAAGAATCGCAAAGAAGATGAATGTCTGAATCATAGAGTCACGCCAAGGTGACCTTGGGAGTATTAGAGGTCATTAATGACTAATGCCCGAGTCTCGAAGTGCCATACTCAACCAACCACAGGATTCACAGCACCATGCTGAAGCACCGTTAAGATTATTGACATTTAATACTATTGCCTGAGTCTCATAGAGCCAGACCAGGTTACCCTTTAGATGATTGAGATTTCTTTCTAATAAATGGGTTAAGTATTTTTTTATGTTTTAAACATTAACAACCAGACCAAGATAACCATAGGATTAGTAAGGTTCAAATCTAATGCTCAAGTCTCATATCGATAGATGTTTATTATTACAGCATAAAATATACAGTGAGCTTGCAAGCTTTGGATGCGGGATTCGTGGGACAAGATTGAGGGAAATTTGTACTTTTCAGTGGTAACAAATGCACTTTTACTTTTTTCATTTTTCCTCTCCCAAGAAAACATGCTCTACCGTTGCCCAATTTCGAACTAATGTTATTCTGAGCATGCGTCATTTAGCCAAACATCACCCTCTTCTTATCTTTAACCTTTGAAAGTCGTCCGCTGTGTCTTTCTGCATGCTCACACAACTGGGTTCTCCTCCTCCAGGCCCTGTTGAAGAGTGCCGGTGCCAAGGGACAGAAGACCGTGTTCCTCATCACGGACACGCAGATCAAGCAGGAGTCCTTCCTGGAGGACATTGACAACCTGCTCAACACGGGCGAGGTGCCAAACCTCTTTGCAGCCGACGAGCGGCAGGACATCATGGAGGTGCGGGGCGGCCGGTGGGCAGGAAGGCCCGTGTGGCGGCACGTCAGTGTTTCTCCTGTGAGATACGGCGCGAGTATAGCGGTTCGTGCACTGCGCTACGAAACCGGTGACCCGAGTTTGATTCCCGCTCACGGCCAACTCCAGTGACGATTTTCTGAATTAGTCCTGGGCCTCACCTAGGTCAACTCAGCCTCAAATGCCACTGTCATGTTTGAAAGATGAACGCAAAGGTGATGTTTGGTGTTTGCACAATTATGACACTGCACGGTTATCACGAGGGTACAACATTTCACTGACAGGTACAGTCTGCCAGTAGGGACCCATGTTGCTATTTAGTTTTATTTTACCCAATTAGGTCATTTGTAATTTTTTAACAAACGTGGCATTTTTTTACCGTGATGCATGCACACATAACTTACCCTTTATCGAAGAGCAACACAGGATCTTTAACGCCCACTGTAACGCACCCTCAGTATTAACCAGCACGGTCGCCGGGCTCGAATCGCAAACCTCGACAACAAGTGGCAAACGCGCTCCCACCCGATCGTGTGACGTCACTAACGCCACTGCTGCTGCTGCTGCTGTCGCCACCGTTCTCGCCGGGCCTTCCCGCGCGGGGCCTTGTAGGCGGTGAGGCCCGTGGCTCAGGCCGGCAACAAAAACGTCGAGCTCAGCCCGCTGGCCATGTTCGCCTTCTTCGTGAACCGCTGCCGGGAAAACCTGCACGTGGTGGTGGCATTCAGCCCCATCGGAGACGCGTTCCACACCCGCCTGCGCCAGTTCCCCTCGCTCATCAACTGCTGCACCATCGACTGGTTCCAGGTTCGTACACAGCTGCACTGTGGCCACTGCTGGTAGATTGCTTTGATGCGCGATAAAAAGGTTGTCAGTTTATATTCCATTTGGTGATCGATTTTCTCCAGGATTAATAATATCAGTGCCACTTAATGGGTCATTCTTATTCAGAGACTGGTGTCTATAATGGGAATGTGGAAGTTTCACTGGTGGCTCAGAATTTCCATTAAAGGAAAGTGATCGTTTAACTTGACTTTGGACTTTTCCACAATAATTGCAGCTTCCTCTGGAATACCACACCAGGCTTGTGTTTCCTGGAACAGCCTGTGTTCAAGATGAAACCTTTACTGTTGTGTCCTTCGGCAGCCGTGGCCAGAAGACGCCCTGGAACGGGTGGCCAACAAGTTCCTACAGACTCTGGAGTTGACCGATCACGAGCGCACTGAGGTGGTGCCGATCTGCAAGTTCTTCCACACATCGGCTATAGAGCTGTCCCAGTCGTAAGTCCGTTATACATGTGTGAATTGTTACCACTCCGATTCCTGGCCTAATAACCTGTCCTCCTGCATCTTGCACACATGCCCCTACCATTTGCAACGTCCTATTTTTAGTCACGCATTTCTCTTAACATTAAAGTTCACTGGTTTCTGTGTTTTCAAAGTGATATATGCACACAACATAAATTAGTAATGTGTTGAAATCCAAATGCTGTAAAAAAAAGTACATATAAAAACATGAAGTGTGTTATTTTCTTCTGTTGCTGGGCCCTGCAAATAATAATTATTTTACATTTATAATGCGCACATATTCATTCACTGTCGAAGGCACTTATACGACGCGAAAACGACTCAAAGGCGCGAGAAAAGCACAGAGAGGCGGAGGAGGCAGCCCGGCGGTTTTGCCGGCGATATATTGCCCCACACTGCTTCCTATGTATTATGATGTTATCGGCCAAACAATTAATGGGTGGTTTTTTTTAAGTTGTGGGAGGAAACCGGAGAAGTCGGAGGAAACCCACGCAGAACAGGGAAGAACACACAAACTCCACACAGAAAGGCGCCCGAGCCGAGATTCGAACCCGTCCCTTCTTGCTGTGAGGCGCAGATGTTACCACTGTGCCACCCTGCCGCCCAAGTGCAGGTTCTGCCAGGAGTCGATCCTTCGCAACCTTAGCACCATCTTCTTCTTCTTTGCGATTCTTCGAAGGACGATGGTCAACTTCTGGACATCGTTGTCTTTCAGCTCGGCCAGCACCATAAGTGAGCCCTTCAAAAAACCTCCCAATCGCAAATGAGGAGCCTTTGATGTCCTCCGCTCGGAATAACGTGTGCAGATTCCTACAGGAGCTGGGCCGGCACAACTACGTGACTCCCACGTCCTACTTGGAGCTGATTGCCGCGTTCCGGCAGCTGCTGACGGAGCAGCGTGACGCCGTCATGAAGGCCAAGCTGCGCTACACCAACGGGCTGGACAAGCTGGCCTTCGCCGGCTCACAGGCCAGTAGCGACCGTTAGCGACACTTCACCTCCTTTGTTGGAGACTTCTCCAACGAAAATACCCTCGCCATGGCAAACCTGAAAGAACAGCTCTTAAGAGCAATTCTGGTTAAACGTGAAATACCCAAGGGCAAATATTGACATTGAGTATCACACGAGCGGCACGGCGCACTGTGGACGTGGGACGGGAGGGACAGGTGGAGGCCAGGCGATGGGAGCTGCGAAGGCGACAACAGTAACGCCCAGCGAGCGCGTGCTGAGGGAGGGACACACAGAGACGGGGACAAAGAAATACAGAGAGAAGGAGGGAGACAGAGACACGCTGAAATACAAATAGAGGGAGACAGACAGTGATATACAGAGAGAGACAGAACACACAGAGGCAGTCATTGAGTCACAACGGGACAGCGAGAGAAAGTAAAAATAAAGATTGTAATTCTCAATATTGACAATAGACAGCTCAGTTTACAATAATTCTCGAGTTGAAGACCTGAATACTGTTGCAGTCATCTAATCGTTGTTTGCGTTGCGTGAACCTGCCGTTAGGTTTCTGAGATGAAGAAGGAGCTGATGGATCTGCAGCCTCAGCTGGAAAAGGCCAAGATTGAGAATGCCAGCATGATGAAGGTCTGTGTGACGTGTTTAAAACTGGACAGGAACAATTCTATTGACAAAAAAACGTACCATAGAGCTGCCATTCTCAACCGGTGGGTCGCGATGCATCAGTGGGCCGCAAGTGCCCCCGAAAAGTCCGTGGAAATCACATCCAAGTGGGCCTTGAGGTGCAAAAGGTTGAGAATCCCTGCCAAAATAGAACACCAAAAAAATTACTAAAATGGGAAATAACATCAATACTCAGGATTTATGTAGTGTTTTTTACCCAAAGGGTCTAAAGCATTGAAAATCAGTGCCACCAACTGTGCCGGCGATGGTGCTACACACGTTTGACGCTCATGCCGACGATGACGAGATCCCTTCACTGGCCACGGTGACGCCAGGTGATCGAGGAGGAGTCGGCCGCGGTGGAAGCCAAGAGCCGTGTGGTGAAGGCGGACGAGGAGGTGGCGACGGCGAAGGCGTCCGAGGCGCAGGCGCTGAAGGACGAGTGTGAGGGCGAGCTCGCCGAGGCCATCCCGGCCCTGGAGGCGGCCCTCTCCGCCCTCAACACGCTCAAGGTGCCGGCCTCACTAACATGCCCCGCACCACTCTCGCCGGTTACCCAACAGCGTGACAATGCTCTTAACGCCTGCTCGTTGGGGATAGCCGTGGTGAGTGTTTCTCTCCTCCCATATCAGAGGCATCTTCGGGCTCTGTGTCTTTTCTTCAAGCTCAAACAAGAGCGGGATGGCACTACATATGAGAAATGCTCTTAAGAGCAATTCTTATATGTAGACCTTACTCTGGCAATGCCACTAGGACAAATGTGGAGCAGCATGCCGATGCCTAGTTCATAATGGGAAAGTGCGTGCAATGCCTCTGTGCTGTCCTCCGATCCCAGCCGTCAGACATCACCATCGTCAAGTCCATGAAGAACCCGCCGGCCGGCGTCAAGCTGGTGATGTCGGCCGTGTGCGTCATGAAGGAGATCAAGGCCGACAAAGTGAACGACCCCAGCAACCCGGGGCAGAAGGTGACTCCAGCGTCCAGCCGAGGGTTAATGTTTCTGTGCACTTCCCTGAGTGTCACGGTCAACATCAAGAGGTCAGCTCGACTAAAGCCGTTGATGCCACTGTGCCTAATGCTAGATCTGTCCGTTGTTGCACAGTTAACAGCGAATCTCCAAAGTATGCTGTTAAAGGCTCATCAGCTTTAGGTCTTCTCACTGTTATACATTGGACTTCTGATCTCTGAGGACTCATTTTGTAATCTTATACGATGTATAAGTTATTTTTATACTTTACTTATACGACGTCCTCCGATTTCCGGGTGCCACTGCAATGCCTGTGTCAGTAACCTTCCTCCTGCACACATACCCCACCCATCGTAACTTCCCCTTCTCAATGACACCTACAACATATTTCTACCACTTCCTATTTAATGCTATTGTTCATGGGGACAATGTCTATTATGAAAATTGTATTGACACTGGTGATAGTAGTAGTACTGATGATGTGTGTTGCTTAGGTATCGGACTTCTGGGGACCAAGCAAAAAGCTTCTTGGAGACATGAACTTCCTGGGTATGCTGAAGGAATACGATAAGGACAACATCCCAGTAAGACTCCCGTCACACGTTGTGATCCGTTTATGTAATGCATTTGACTTTATTTATAACTATGTTGTGTTAGTAGAATGCTTCTTCCGTTTTTAAAACGCATTTTCACTTGTAGTAGGTTGTCATGCAGTGAGTGATCCTTGCTATAAGAATGTGGATTTTATTTTATGAAGACCTTATGCAAAAATAAGCATTCCATGTTTTATGAACTAGGTGACATTTGATAGAGCCTTTGACCAATTTACAGCAATCGTTCCAATTAGAGAATCGGTTCACATGTGTATTTTTTTGTAAGCCAAAATACATAAAAAATATGTAATTATCCACAATCAAAGACTTGAAGCATAATGTTCAATAATCATTTTGCAAGACAAAACGTGTTGTTGAGAGACGTAGTTGCTAAAGACGGTGCTGATTGGGGTATCTTCCACCACAGGGCAGCATCAAAACGTTTGACAGACACAGACGAGGCTCCATTATTATATACAGTCGATTATTTAATTGTCGTTGTGTCTGTTGATCAATTAGAAATGACTACGGCATGCCTATCAATTTGTCGCAGGCACACCGGCCGTGAGGCACTGATCTATGAAACTGAATCGGGAATGTGTGTGTGTATAGGTGGCAGTCATGCAGAAGATCCGCACAGAGTACATCACCAATCCTGACTTTGATCCGGCTAAGGTAGTGAAGGCCTCCTCTGCTGCAGAGGGCCTTTGCAAGTGGATCCTGGCTATGGAGGTGTATGAAAGGGTGGCTAAGGTATAGTTTCATTTTCATGTGATTGCTTTGATATTTATATCTCTTGATCTCTTATCATTGTCTTGTCCCGAGTCACAGAAATCTAATATATTCTGTCAAGGCTTTGATATTGCATTAAGGAATCGCCCTGGAAAATTAGCATATGCATCTTTTAGAACTCAACTTATTAATGCGTGGCATGCATACAATTATAATAGGTTATCATCGAGAATGATTCAATCACATGAATAAGACAATGGTTTCCATTATTAACCACAAAGCAATGGTTATTCATGATTAACCAGAAAGCAGACTAAATAAGTTTCACAGCGCATATGGGGGTCAAGGTAGAAGCGTTCACGTCGCGATCCCTGTCAGGTAA
>JAZEWU010000013.1:268402-284718 GCA_036362915.1 Geotria australis
AGGTTTCTCCTGTGATCGTGTGCATATGTGTGCACGTGTGCGCGTGCGCGTTCCGCAGCTCTTTGTGACGGAGTACGAGCTCGTGCCGTTCGAGGCCATCTCATACCTGACGGGCGAGTGCAACTACGGCGGGCGCGTCACCGACGACTGGGACCGCCGCTGCCTGCTCACCATCCTGCAGGACTTCTACTCCCCGCAGCTCCTGCAGGAGGCCCACTACAGCTTCTCGCCCAGCGGCCTCTACCGCGCGCCGCCCAAGGGCACCTACGACGACTGCATCGAGTTCATTAAGGTGTCGCCGTGCACGGCAGCGTTTCTGCCGCCCACTCTCTCCCGTTGACTCTCCGTGCCACGCTATAATTCCGCCTGTCTCCATCTCTGCTTTCCCCTGTCGTGCACTGATTCCCCTCCATTCGTTCGCTTCCCATTGACGCCCCATTCCGCCTCGTTGTCTGTCTATCTCATTATGCTGCCCTCTGTTTTGTTTTCTCTTTCTGTAAATCCCACCACCTCTCCTCATTTTTTGGTGCCTCCCGCTTCACTCCCTCTGCCTTCCATTACCTCCCCGTGTATGCTTTCACCTCCCAACGCCTCTCAATCGCTCCCAATGCCTGCTCTTCCTCTCCCTACCTTCCGCTCAACAGCAACGCAATACTACCATCCATCAAGACGGTGTTCCGAGACTCTGAATCAGCCCCGCCGTATCTTCCCCACGCAATGCTCCGTGTTTCCCTCGTTGTGTGTCCCCCCCTCCGTGCCGGAGCAGAAGCTGCCGTTTGCGCAGCAGCCGGAGGTGTTTGGGATGCACGAGAACGTGGACATATCCAAGGACCTGCAGCAGACGCGGATGCTCTTCGACTCGCTGGTTATCACGCAGGGCGGCGGCCGCAAGGGCGGCTCGGCCAGCAACACGGACGCCCTGCTGCAGGACATCGCGGGAGACATCCTCGACAAGGTGCGGGCCGCACGACAAGGGTGCGAGCCGGAGGACAGGGAGACGCGGGGAACACAGGGATAGCCCGGAGAGGCCGGGTGAAGGTTAAGAGAGGCGTAGGAAGACGAGGCAGAGGGAGGGACGGGCCTTGCGTGGGAATGTACGGAGACAGCAGGAGACAGACGAGGAGAAGACGAGATGACACGGAGAGGTATGGGAAGACAAAGAGAGGCAGGGGAGGTAGCTGAAGATAAAGAGAGGCAGAGGAACGTGGTGCAGGGGAGACAGCAGGACGCGCAGTAGTGGGAGGTAGCGTTGGGGTTCAAACTGGTGCAAGATTGTCAGCATATACTATTGCAGTATGGAAATTTTACTCTAGAAGAAGTCATTTTGGTGATTGGTTTAAATGTTATTTCTTTGAAGTGGTTAAACTTCTGTAGCTAATGTATCTGTATGGGAGGAACCCTGCGTGGGTGCGTGACTCACAATTTGGCATGTTATGTTATAATACACTGCACAGAGACAGGCCTAGACTAGATGTAGGGAGAATTAACCAGCTTCTGAATGAGGGACAATACGTGGCAACATTAAAATGATAATGAGGAGCAAGCGATGGGAACATCTGTTCAGGTTTTCAACCATCAGGGACGTGACGATAACGAACTCAAGGAGTATAAAACATGCAGGTGCTCAAATGGTAATTTGTCATTTTACATTTACTCAATCCTCATGGACAAACCCATATTGGAGAGGATGTCTCGCTCCTATTCAAACGGGACGTGATCACAGTCTGGCCGAAACAAGTTACACTTCAACATTTCCAAAGGGAGGATGCAGCTAATTACACGCCTATTACAACCTCACGAGTTAGGGGAATGTAGCCTGGTTCTAATCAAAACACATCCAAATAACCACATAAGCGTAATGATAAACGGGTGTAGCCACTGACAAATCATCTTAAATTATACACACTACATTGTAGTGGAGACAGTGATGCACAATGTCATAAAGACAACGCAGTAACACTGTGGAAGGAACCACTCATCTGTTGCTGAAACGTTCCTGTACAAATCAAGTTTATTGATCACATAAAGGAGGTACATGGCAGTGAGATTCTTCGTTCCCGTTCTCTCTCTCAACTCCCTGCAAATAATTCTGTGCAAGCAATGGTATAGCATAATATTATACAATCACAACATTGGTAAACAATGACATAGCATATTCAATAGTAGTCAAATATTGTGTAGTCTTCTTCTTTGCGATTCTTCGAAGCACGATGGTCAGCCTCTGGACATCGTTGTCTTTCAGCTCGGCCTCGAAGTGTTTGGTAGAATTCGCAGGCAATACCAAGTATTACCAAGTATGTAGTATTAAGTGTTATATAAAGTACTAGCTTAAGTATGGAAGAAAAAAAATCAAGATTATTGATGGTTGCTCTTCAGAGCTGTTCTTTTGGGATAGCCCTAACGAACAGCTCTGAAGAGCAACCATCATGAATCGTGCCGTCAAAACCTACATCAGTACAAGAATACTGTTATCGAGCATACATTGTCTCCTGCTGCCACCCACAGCTGCCCAAGGACTTCGACATCGAGGCAGGCCTGCAGAAGTTCCCTGTGCGCTACGAGGAGAGCATGAACACCGTGCTGGTGCAGGAGATGGAACGCTTCAACAAGTAACTCGCCCCCCCCCTCCTCCCCCCACGTGTTAAAGGAACACAAGACAAAGATATCCCGTATAGCCTCATCAGACCGTAGGGTCAAGTGATGTTAGCGAGCACCTATGAAGGCCAGCATGGCACACGAGGGGGGTGGGTGCCCAGCACCATACCTGGGAGCCTTTATCTCCCTAGTGGTGATGTTTACACACCGCACCAGGTACTCATTTGAGGCTAAGTTGACCTCGGGGAAGCCCAGGACTGGTTCAGAAAATTGTTACTTGTGTTGGTTGTGAGCGGGAATTGAACTTGGATCGTCAGGTTCATAGCACGGTGCGCTAACAATCAAGAGGCCCGTGCCGCCCTCGTCTGTGCGTTTGGCAGCTTGATCAGGACGATCCGCAGCACGCTGCAGAACCTGCAGAAAGCCATCAAGGGTCTGGTGGTCATGAGCTCGGAGCTGGAGGCGCTGACCAGCAGCCTGTTAGTGGGGAAGATCCCGGAGAGCTGGGCCAAGCGATCGTATCCGAGCCTCAAACCGCTCGGCAGCTACGTCGCCGACTTCCTTGCCCGCCTCAAGTTCCTGCAGGTGACTCGTGGCTGTGACGCCGCACTTTGGAGTACACGGTTTCTCTCTCTCTCTATTCCACGCGGTCGGCGCCGGGTCGTCGCAATCTGCGGGCGTTGCGCTCGTTGGCGATGTCCCGCGCAGCTGGAGCGCTGATGCCCAGGTTGGTCTCCAGCTGGTCAACCCGGCTGTGCCTCGGCCGGCCGACACTAGCCATTTCCCCACGTCGTGCGGTTTCAACCCAGCTCTTCTAGCGGCAATCAGCTTCAGGGCGGCGTGAGCGGGAACGTCTATTGGCCGCTTGACGAGACTGTGACGCCGCTGTGCGGTGATGAGCTTGATGTTTGGAAGATTTGTCCATAGAGACACAGTTCGCTTTGTCAACGCCCAGAACATGTGAAAGGCTATATCGTCTATATATATGTGGCAATGACATGGATAAAGACTGATGCGTCTGGGTGCTGCAGGACTGGTTCGACCATGGCAAGCCCCACGTCTTCTGGCTCTCCGGGTTCTTTTTCACGCAAGCCTTTCTGACGGGCGCCATGCAGAACTACGCCAGGAAGCACACCATTCCCATCGACCTGCTGGGCTTCGAGTTTGAGGTACGTGCACCGTGACCTGTGAAGCTGTGGCAATCCCTGTGGCTGACCTTAACGGTGGGGCCGTGCAATTGCGTCCGCATCCCACTGCTGGTGGAAGGGCCTCCACTGCAGGGTATTGGGCCTACTTCCACCTGGCCAGATATCTTAAATCAACTACACACAACTATACGTGCCAGAAAACCAACAAGCCAGTCAGCAAGCCAGCCAGCAAAACGTTTTCCTAATTTAGAAAGCTTTAGATTAAAAACGCCTATTTTAAACTGAAAGCAATGTCAATTCATAAAAAAAAACCCACCGATATGCTATAACAATTAAATTGAAAAAAGAATAGTTAAGGTCAATAATAAAAACGGTACCGAGCATCAACAAGTGCTACCTAACCATATATTTGCATGTCGTTAATTGACGGCCACTGTGGCCGAGCCGCACACCGAGTGGCGTGCTGCGTGGTTGCTCTCGGCAGGTTCTGCCGAAGGACAGCAGCGAGGATTCCCCGGAGGACGGCGTGTACATTAATGGACTCTTCCTGGACGGAGCACGCTGGGACAGACGCAAGTGAGTAGCGAGCCTCGGTCTTCATGCTTGCCTCGTGACCTCTGATTAAACATGCGCTTCACGAGCGTTGTCGGTCAAAGCATTGCGCTGAATTGGGAGCCCAGGTGGCTTTGGGGACGTATCATTAATATGCCAGAGTACCTGAGACAGCGTCATTAAATTCCTTGATTTAAATCGAGACAGCTACTTCTCATTCAATTAGGTGCTCAATTTAATCACCAATTGCTGACTATATATATATAAAATAAGATATAAGTTAATCTGACTTTTCTGACTCTGAAAAATCGAATTTGAACAAATACGATATTTGATTGTTAACCGATTGTGAAACAGTGAAACAGGTTTTACAGCGCTTGAAGTTTTTGTGTTGTCCCATCATTGTAAGGGTCTAGCGGGGTCTATGGAAGGGACTCTATAATTATTTTTAGTAGTTTGTCATTTTTCAAGATGACAATGTGAGATTCAGCTGATGAGGAGGAGTTCCACATGTAACTTTATTTGCCTCGTGATGTGATGTGGCAGGGTGGTGCAGTGGTAACATCACAGAAAGAAAATGCTGCCCAAGGCGGTTCAATTCCCGCCTGGGGTGCCTTTCTGTGTGGCATTTGTGTATTCTCCCCCTGTTGAGCGTGGGTTTCCTCCCACAACTAGAAAACACTCATTAATTAGCCGATAATATCATAATATATAGGAAATCAGTGTATGGCGGGTTGGCACCGGCTGACCGCCTGGCTGACTCCTCCCCTGCCGTTTCCTCGCTACGCTTCCGTATCTGTGTCTCGTCCGTGACCAGAGCACATGCCGGATATACAGTAACCGGTAATAAAATCCATACACACTGGAATTTACCTCTAAAAGCACTCGACATCTGACGCAACGATGTTTCCCTTATTTTTACACGGAAACAATTGTTTCAATAATATACATTTCCAGAAATGTTTACTCACTGCATTACCGAGTAACATACAGCGATGGCTCATGTAAGAGTACACACTTATGTTGCATGGTGTTGATGCTTACGCCTTGGGTTTTCACCACTCTCACATTAGGGCTGAGTGCTAGGCATGGTGGAATAACATCTGAAGTGGTGCTGCAGCTAGCTGCAGTGTTAAGGTGCTCCATCCATCCATCCATTTTCTAAACCGCTTGTCCTGGTGAGGGTCGCGGTGGCAGCAGTCCAAGGAGAGTGGACCAGACATCCCTTTCCTCAGCAACAGATTCCAGCTCTTCCTGGGGGGGGATTCCCAGGCGTTCCCAGGCCAGCCGAAGGATATAATCCCTCCAGCGTGTTATAATATTTCCGTTTGTGCCCTCCTTTAGATGTGTTTATCCTGACATCGCTATGGTCCACCGTGTGTTTCAGGGGCTTCTTGGCTGAGCAGCACCCCAAGGTGCTATTTGATGCCATGCCGGTCATTTGGATAAAACCAAGTAAGTGGCTGTGTACCCGCTAATCCAGAACCACCGTCTGGCTAGCTGTTGTTCATTGTGCAGTCCTTAGTTGGCGGTGCTGCGTGTTCAGCATTAAGGAACGGGACTCGTCAACATCTGATGCTTGGAGACTAGGAATTAGCCCTCACGCTGAGCCTGGTATCCACAGGCAGTCGTCAGCACGCCGTGCTCCCCACACACCTGTCCTCCTTTGGGGGGAGAGTTGTTGACGTTTCCATCAGTGGTTTAGGGGGTTACATTGCCTGTTTTCATGAAGATTGGCTTTAAAACGGATTCCACTGAGAACTTCCAAAATGTCATGGAAATCACGTGTCCTAGCTGTAGTGGGAGCTGAAGCCTTCGGAGAGCACAGGAATATAATCAAGTATTATTAGATTCATGGGGATTTATGGATGGCTGCCTTAACAAATCAAACAGGCTTAACAGGAGTGCTAAAACCTGTTTTATATATACTTTATATCCTGTAGTTTTGGTCATTAGTCACCGTGATAAAACCAACAATTCACTACTGAGTGTTGTTTATAAAGTCCGACAGATCACTTGAGGGTTTGGTTTAATCATAACAGGCTTCAGTCTGGATTGTAATCTCAGAATCTCAGTTCTGCGGCGCGGCCATTATTACGAGAGCCCTGACCATTGAGGATAATGAGAGCTTTTGCGTTATCCCAGAATCAACAAACGTGTTCCCACACAGAGATGGACTTGGATGCAAGCCCATTAGCCGAGACTCCTTGAGATGCACGGCAGAAAACCGCAACACATTCGAGCTCTCGCGGCCATCGGAGGCTATCGTTTGCTATTAACACTCGCATCCCCGCAGCACGGCTAAAGATCCGCGTTACGCTCGTTAATATACCGTCGATAAACAGGGCGCGTTCCACTGCACTGGCCGAAAGCAGCCGCAATCTGACAACATAATTCCCCATATGCTCACCCATAACCTTTAAGCTTGTTTTTTTCCCCTTTTGTTAAACTACCGCCTACGCCAACATTATTTTTGAAATTGGCAATTAAAATGAAATGTCGGAGCTTTTCATTTTTCATGAAATGTTTCCCTAGCATTTAAAATAGCGAGAGCTGTGGTTATATTATTTATTTATGCAATATACATATTTTTTTCATTTCCGCCCAGCTGCGAATTCGGTTGTGTGGCTCACTGCCGCGAGTTACTCGAGATGAATTTTCAATGTGGTTTGAAATGGGGGTGTCGCACGAGCAGTGTGATTTTATTTTAATTTGATTCTGTATTGGTTTAAGCTCTGGAAATGTTTGCTGTTTGCGGGCGAGGAGACAAGAAGAGGTAGACGAGGAAGGTGCAGTAATTGCTCTGGAATTAGCGTCGCGGTAATTGAAATTGCGTTGTACACATTGAAATTGATTTCACCGATGAACCATAATGATACATATCACTGATTTGGTAACCTTATTTCAGCTGTAATTTATATTTTGTTTGTACCATAGGGACACCCGAGAGGTACTAGGAAGAGGGTGGGTATATTCTGTATATAAAATGCAGCTCTCACAGCTGAGGCAAACGGGTTCATATGTGTACGCATGTGTGTGTAGAAGTACATTTGCGTGGGAGTACGTGCGTCTGAGTGTATGTATGTGGGGGGGGGGGCGTTAGCGTATCCTTTAGCACGCTGCACTATGTACCCAGAGACTCGGATTATCTGAACCAGTTTTGAGCCTCCCTTAGGTCGATTTAGCCTCAAATGAGTACCTGGTGCAGTCTGTAAACCTTGCCAATGGGGAGACACATGCGGTCGGGCGAGGTGCTACTCACCTACCCCCTCGTATACCGTGCTGGCCTTCATAGGTGCTCGCTAACAACATTTGCGCCAAAAGTCTGTTTCCGTGCTCTGATACCAGCCGCTTTGTGTTCAATTCCCAGCCACAGCTAACCTCAGTTGGAAAATATTTGGTGTTGTCTGAGGACCTCCGTTAGGTCAAATCAGCCTTAAATCAGCACCCGGTGTAGTGTGTAATGATGAGCAATGGGGAGACGGAGGTGTCGAGGAGGGCGCTGAGCGAGCCGCCCCTCGTGCTCGTTAACAACAGTGGCAGCGCGTGGAGGTTACGTGGGGGTCGCGTTGTCACTGACGGCATCGTCATTAGTGTCGTGCGCTACAATCCTGGCCATCACAATTACATTACTAGCCGTGATGCACGTCAGCATAGTCACTCATTTGTCCAGATCAGTCTCAATTGAGTCTCAAAAGTCTGAATTATATAATTCCCTTAATTAATCGAACGTGAACGCTTTTGCGAACAGTGTTTTTGGGTTCAGTCACGTAAAAGTGTCTTTAACCCACCTCCACCTGACACGGCCAATTAATAAGGGTTTCTCACGTGAACCAAAACGTGCCGCCTAGGTTAACTGGCTTGACTAAATTTCCCACAGTACACTACATTGGACTGGCGTCCCGTCCTGGGTATAGCCCTGCCTTGCGCCCTGTGTCTGCCGGGATAGGCTCCGACTCGCCATGACCCTGTACGGGATTAAGCGCTTTCTGACAATGGATGGATGGGCAGAGCTTCCTTCTGCCACTCAACTCCGCCGCCGTCCCTGCGCTCCGCCTGCGCCCTGCAGGCAAGCGGGACGTGTCCAAGGAGGCGGGCGACTACGTGTGTCCGCTGTACAAGACGAGCGAGCGGCGGGGCACGCTCTCCACCACGGGCCATTCCACCAACTTCGTCATCGCCATGCGCCTGCCCACCGACCGCCACCCGCGCCACTGGATCAAGCGCGGTGTGGCACTGCTCTGCCAGCTGGACAGCTAGGCCCGGCGGCTAGGCCGGAGCAGCGTCGCCAGCTCTCCCCTCCGCCGGCGGTGTTGGCGGAGGCACCACGAGCAGTATCGGCGTCGTCAACGGTGGCTCAGGCGACCGGGGTTTTTTTCATTCGAAAATTCGCAGTACAGGGTCGCGGAGAGACGGAGTCTATCGCGGTATACACAGGGCGCGAGGCAGAAGTATACCCAGGATGGGACACCAGAAGCAATTTAGTTTTTATCATTGTCATCACTGGCGTTGTCAAGAAATTATCCTGCAGAGTTAGGTAATGGAACAAAACATGGGCAGATGCCCTGTGGTGTTTTGTTATGTGCTATTGCCTTCCTGGGATGCGGTTGTTTGAAGAAACTAAACTGAACTTCACCCAGTAATTTGACATTGGTAGCACAATTAACAGGGTGGGTCGGCAACGGTGGCACAGTGAGTAACGCCGCCGCCTGACAACAAGAAGCTCCGGGGTTTCATTTCCAGCTCCGGTGCCTTGCTGTCTGAAGTTTGCATGTTCTGCCCATGTCCATGGTGTTTTTTGCTGGGTATTCCAGTTTCTTCCCAAAGACAAAATTCTACTTCTGCCTTGGTTAATTGGTCTAAATAAATTGTTCCCAGTGCCCTGCATGGACGTCCCATCCTGAGTATATCCCTGCCTTGTGTAACCAGTGTGTTAATTGTTGAGTTCATTAACTGTTAACTGTTGAGTTAATTTCCATCCATCCATCCATTTTCAGAAACCGCTTAATCCAATACAGGGTCGCGGTGAGCCGGAGCCTATCCCGGCAGACACAGGGCGCAAGGCAGGGGAACACCAAGGATGGGACGCCAGTCCATCGCAAGGCGCCTGGGGAAATTTAGTCAGTACGCCAATTAACCTGGCAGCATGTCTTTGGACGGTGGGAGGAAACCGGAGTGCCCGGCGAAAACCCACGCGGACACGGGGAGAACATGCAAACTCCACACAGAAAGGCACCCCGAGCCGAGATTCGAACCCGGGACCTTCTTGCTGTGAGGTGGAAGCGCTACCCACTACGCCACCGTGCCGCCCCTTGAGTTAATTTGCATGTATAAAATCGGCTTAATAACGCGCGGGCTGTGTTGCAGAGTTAATAAATATAAAGCGGAGAGAAGCTCCGTGTGGATTCAAGTGTTTGGTGGGTGAAGAGATTTATCACGACTGACCAGTAGCGTGGGAAGCACAACAAGGATAAGAACTACACACAACGCAGATGTTGACCATCAACCCGGTCAACATTTTGGCTAACCGAAGCGCCAGCCGGTGGTCTCTAGTGAAGAGAGACAAAGGCGGCTGTGCGCGCCGGTTACACTTGCATCCTGCTATCGCTCGACATGGCTTTCCTGAAAGAACAGCTCAGACAGATGTTTATTATTAGAGCAGAAAACACCCAGTCTTCTTCTTTGCGATTCTTCAAAGCACGATGGGCAGCTTCTGGACATCGTTGTCTTTCAGCTTGGCTTCGAAGTGTTTGGTAGAATTCGCAGGCAACACCAAGTATTACCTGACAGGGGTCGCGACGTGAACGCTTCTACCTTGACCCCCAGTGAGATCGCAAACTCTGGATGCAGGATTCCTGCGACACAACAAACATTTCAACTAACCAACGCAAACTCTGTTTGCGGCTTCCATGGGCTGTTTACCATCACCAAGGATCGCTCTGAGTGTGAGCGACACAAGCGCATCGTTCATCTGGCGCCGTGACGCCCGGAGCATGACAGAGATACGATTCAGGAAGAGATACAGTTGAATTAAAACCCGCAATCGATTATTTAATGCACATGTTGTATTGACTCACGTGTGTATTCATGCATTTGCCGCGTGCTTAAACAAATGTCACACGGTGGCGCAGTGGTAACATCTGCGCCTCACAGCAAGAAGGTCCCGGGTTCGAATCTCGGCTCTGGCGCCTTTCTGTGTGAAGTTTGTGCGTTCTCCCCCTGTTCTGCGTGGGTTTCCTCCCGGTTCTCCGGTTTCCTCCCACAAGTTATAAAAAAAACACTCATCAATTATTTGGCCGATAATATATAGGAAGTAGTGTGTGGCAATATGGCGCCGGCAAACCGCGTAGCTGCCTCCTCTGCGCTTTCCTCGCGCCTCTGAGTCGTTCTCTCGTCGATGAATACCTTCGACATTGAATGAATATGTGCGCGTTATAAATGTAAAATTATTATTATTAATACACATCAGGAAATGTATTTCTATGTAAAATGTACCTCCTGTGATCTTCTAGATTGGCTGAGAGTGTGTTTGGATTGCAGCCTGGCTGGATCGATTTTCACATCAAAGATTGTTCTGCTGGACAGTAAAGGCCACTAGCACACTAGTGGCCTTTACTATCTCCGTTTGGTCTGGGTCTCTTCTATGTCAACTCAGCCTTAAATGGTTGCTTGCTTCAGCGAGTAAACATCTGCAATGGGAGACAAAACCAGGCAGGTACGGAGGTGGCCAAACCACCCGCTTTGTGTGCAGTGCGTGCGTTATTTGTCTAAAATATATGTATTAACAATGGGTAGGCTAGCTGGATAATCCTTGAGATGTAACATTCCGTTTGCACAGCTGTCCAGGGTGTCGATTGACACCTAGCCAATGGGCAATGACACGTGTAACAACATTCCGAACTTGAATATCACACCCAATCGATAAAGAAGCTCACGAACAACACGTTATCTATTCAGTATATAGGGAAATATGAGGAAATATGGGGGGCGAGGAAGATTTTGTGAAATCAGACTTTAGTTTCATACTGGAAATATGAACTACTGTGTTCAACCCATGATCAGCTGTAACACAGGCACACCGAGTGGCTTATAGTGACTAGGTCTAGTGACTAGGTCTACACAGCGTGATAGTGAGCTGGTGTTTGTCAGATCCTTTACGTTTATGGGTGGACATACTCAAACGTGGCATTGCCTCCACGGCTTTCAAACAACTGCAGATTGTGCTAAAGGTGACCGGGCCGAGTGCTGGCTGTGATGTATGGGGAGCGGGGTTGGCAGCCAGCGCTCGCTGTTTGGCATATAATCAAAATGGATGGCTCGGCCAAACAGCCCATTGATTTGGGATTAGAATGCCCGTACGAGCACCGTCACTTCTGCGTTAATACATTGCAAATTGATGTTCGTGAAACGCCACTGAGCCAGCACCCCGCCACTGTTGATCACATAACGTGGGGCCTGTAAAAGACGCATGATCTAATTTGCAAGTGTAGCGCATTGTGTGGCAAGTGTGTAGTCCAGCGTCCAGAGGACAATAAACATGCATAATGGAGAGAGTTAACCCCCCCTCCACATGTGATGCGATGAGTCGTCACGACCCGGGATCCTGATTCAAACATCCATCCATTGTCAGAAACCGACAAATCCTGTACAGGGTCGCGGTGAAACGGAGCCTATCCCGGCAGACACAGGGCGCAGGGCTGGGCGGTACTTAGTATGGGACGCCAGTCCATCACAGAGCAATGGGGGCAATTTAGTCCGCAGGCCAATAACCTATGCAGCAGCATGTCTTTGGACTGTGGGAGGAAACCAGAGTGCCCGGCGAAAACCCACGCGGACACGGGGAATAATGATTTGTTCCGGAAAAACGTATTATCCAAATACATTAAATGTGTTCAGTATGCACGCGCATTAGACGACGCGCTTAGCTCAAAAAAGTGCAATCTGTAATACTAGTTTTAAATAAATAATAGTAATAGCATTTATATAGCGCCTTTCACCCGAGGGTCACAAAGCGCTGCACAAAGCTGCGGAGAGAAGGACATGTCAATAACGACAGAGAACGGAAAATCAGCAACAATTTTTTGGGGGTTTTTAAATATGAGACGTTATCTTCAACCAGTTATGCATAATGTGGCCACGTGGCGCGCTGGCTGGGAGCGATAAGGACAGAGCTGTTGCTATGCATGGTGTGCTTTGTCAGGCTTTTCGCCGCAAGTGTTTTAAAAATGCGGAGGAAATTACAGAACTCACACGGAGCTGCGTATCCCGTTTAATTTGCGGGTTATTGGCCGATTAGAAAACGCTCCGTCGGTCGTGAATCGTGATCGTAGACGTGCAGCCAACTAGCTCTCTCTCCGCAACCCCGAGAAACAGCCCCACAGAGGCGCTGTGCTCGCTCGGGGACAACATAACATTACCGTAGTCATGTACGTTTTCACGGCTGGATGCATGAGACTCGCTTTCCAAAGCTGTTCCATCCAACTCTCTCATTCCATCCAGCTGTCTCTCTCTGAGGTCAAATTGCCGCTGTAAGTGAACTCGCTGTCTTCCCCGGCTTCGTGTAGCTCGAGCGCCGCAGTCACGACGCTTCCATATTCAGTCTCGTCTGGAATCACGCTCTATCCGAGATAATCACCTGGTGAATGAGGGGATTGTTGGCCGTACGCAAGTGTAGCACGGTGTGACTCGCCGCCGCCTGTCATGAAATGTATAATGTGCGTTCATTCTCGGAATCGCAACGCAACATCCGTTGACCGCGAATTACGGATTCTGTTCCGTGCTGCTCGGAACCACGTGATTCCCATTCTGGAGCCATCCCTGACCCGAGCCCTCACCCCGGTGGATGAGCATGTGTAGGGCTGTGACTCCGTCACCTAACACTGGAGCTCTCCGGCAAAACAAGGCCTCGACATCCGGGCACGGGAGGCCACGCCGGAGGTGGCCGCGGTGCCTCGTCACGCGCCATCATTATTCCGTGTGGATTCTGTAATTGCAGCAACAAGACACCCAGGTTCGAATCCCGACTCGGGTCCCTTTCTGTGTGGAGTTTGCATGTCCTCCCTGTATCCGCGTGGGTTTGAAACTGGTACTTAGGTTTCCTCCCACAGTCCAAAGACACGCTGCTGCTGCTGTCCAGGTTAATTTGGCCTGCAGAATAAATTGCCCCAGGTGTCCTGCGATGGACTGGCGTCCCGTCCTAGGTATAACCCTGCCTTGCGCCCTGTGTCTGCCGAGATAGACTCCGGGCTTCCCACGACCCTGTACAGGATGAAGCGCGTACTGATATCTAATTAAATTAACCGCGTGAATGAGCAAATATTCAGTCAGGTGGAACAGCGGTTCGAGTGCTTAACTGTCAACCAGAAATGTTCTGGTTCAAACTCTGGTGAGGGGATGACATCCCATCACACCTCCGGGACCGATAAATCGATTACCACTTGGTGGGAAGTCGACTGTGTTTCCGTGGGGAGTCTGACAGGCGATGGCCAATCAGAGATGTCTTAAGGGATTTCTGCTCAAATGAGCCACGAGGCAGTGCTCATCTCTCCTGTGCATAGCTCTGAGCCAGGGGAGGGAATTCTACATTCCTATGGTGGGGCTGAGTATGTGTATGAGAATTGCTCATACGCCTCCTTCATCGGAGACCTGTTGAAGCTATGAATAAGTAAAAAATCGCCATGGTAAAATACGCTTGCCACGGCGAACCGGAAAGCACAGCTCCTACGAGCAGTTCTCAGTATTATGATGGTTGCTTTTCAAAGCTGTTCTTTCGGGATAGGCGTGTCGAGCGCTCCCTCTCTCTCCTTTGCGACATTTCGCCTCCCACGTTGGAGGCGTCCGGGAGGCGAAACATCGCGAAGGAGAGAGATGTATCGCTCAACACGGCTATCTCGAAACAAAACAACAGCTTTGCGAAGCAACTGTCGTGCATGGAGCCGCGAAAGCCTTCATCAGTACAATTCTCCGTATTTCCCTTCGTAGTGTTCGTGCCCGACTGCATCATTCTGGGATATCAGCGCCCTGGCCATGCTGTTGAATGTGGCTAAGCGAGTGCGGGTCTCCAGTCGGTATAGCACTCACTGTCCTACGGTGAATAATTCACGCACGCATTGGTATGCTGGCGGCGTGCGAGGCGCGCGCGCGTGGGGCGCAGATGCGGGGCGCGCGGACTCCACCAACACTCACACGTAACGTTGGTGCTCTCAGATCACTCGTTACACAATACAACCTCGATGGAACGGACCTCTCTGTTCAACGGACTTTGGAAGCAACGGACGCTGTCCGCTACTTCCGAGACAGCCGACCAGCCTCACAGAGGGAGCCTGTCGAGACGTCGGATAGTGTTAAGCCCCGGTCTCTAGGTGGGTTTCATACATCCCACGGGCTTCTGTCCAATTGCATGATTCGGAACAGGTGTTGTCAATCACAGTGGGGGACCAATTAATGAGGGGAGGAGCGCACGCAGTGGCCCAGGGTGTGCCTGCCTGATCCTCTCAGCTGCTGCAAATACCAGGAGGCCCAACACCCACACACACACACAGGAAGGGAACGCGGGCGGCGCGCTGCACAGTGGTAAGCGCTGCCGCATCACAGCACCAACACTAGGTTCGACTCCCCGTTCGCGTGCCTCTCCCATGCTTGTATGGGGACAACACTCTCCCACGCAGATGCAAGTGGTGGAGTCCACATTAGCTTCTCCGTCCTTTCGTGGCGAACCAGGGTATGGCTCCTCGACTAAATTTGCCACCTGTCCCGGTTTTAGCCGGGATTGGTCTCTTTTTGGGGAAACGTGACATTAGATGTCTCGGTTTTTTTCCTCAGAACCCTAATACTGTGTTCAGCATCCCTCTCACCGTCACGTCTAGACACGTGGCTCTCAGCTCTCCCTGAGCTGGGAGCTATACCGCATCCGATGGGGTATTGCTGCCGATACGTTATCAGACGTACACCTGGTTTACACCATACAGGCATTTCTTGCATTGTATTGGCTTTAGCTACAACATCGTACTGTATTGGCTTTAGCTACACATTGTATTGGCTGTAGCTACACAGCAGCTACCGCCAATTCACTAAGCCATCATCGTCTCATGCACTGGCGTCCCACCCTGGGTATAGCCCTGCCTTGCGCCCTGTGTCTGCCGTGATAGGCTCCGGCCTCCCGCGCGAGCCTCTACAGGCTTAAGCGGGGACCGATAACGATGCTGATGAGCTGAGCCTTGATGCGGTCTTCGTCTAGCGTGCACATCACGGTCTCCAGCTGAGCCGCTGACCCTCAGCAGCACGAACCTTGCGCCTGTCCGCTGAGCCTCAGTAGCAAGAACCTGGCCGTCTGTCCGCTGGCCGCTAAACGTCCCGGCTCTAACGATCCTCCCGCGGTCGCGACTCGCGCCCCGCTGCCCTTATTAGGCGCAATTTAATTCCATGTTTTCTTTTCAAGTCCGAATTCAGCTGGGAGATAACGGTAAGGAAACGTGGATATTTAAAGTAAAGGTCACTTGGTTTGTACCGCCCTTCGGCTTGTGTAAAACCCCGCCGCGGGGGTCCGTTACTCGGGACAAATGGATTTGTGACGCTTACCGCCATTATTATAACAGTAATAAGCAGGCGTTAACATTTTACAAAGCGTTATGTCCTGGGCGATGCGGCAGAGCAACTTTAGAATGACAAACCAATGCCTTCGTTAAATCTCACAACAAAGCGTAGAGACCGGGGCTCGGAATGAACTCGTCGCGACTCGCATTTTATACAATTCTAAGAGGTCATCGCGGCCGATGCTGATGCTCCCACCTCGCCGTCGACTCGTCATCCATTCATTCCTTCTGCCCGATCTGTCACATCCCGCAGGCAACACGCCCCCGGATAGCTCCTCCCCCCGATAACCGGTTCTAAGCTCCTCCCCATCTAAGCACCTCCCCCGATAGCCCCTCCCTTTGATGGCCCCCCCTCTGATTGATAGCTCCTCCCCATTTCAGCTCCTGGGGATCAAGGTAGAGGCGTTCACGTCGCGATCCCTGTCAAGTA
>JAZEWU010000013.1:285218-298622 GCA_036362915.1 Geotria australis
TGCAGCGCTTTGTGACCCTCGGGTGAACGGCGCTATATAAATGCTATTATTATTATTACTATCGGTACCTGCTTAAATCCTGTAAAGGGTCACGGAGGGTCGGAGTCTATCCCGGCAGACGCAGGGCACAAGGCAGGGCTATACCTCGGTTGGGAGGGCAGTCCGTCATAGAGCACCGGAGGCAGTCAGGCCAATTAACTCGGGCAGTAGCAGCATCTCTTTGGACTGTGGGAAGAAACCAGAGTTCCCGGCGAAAAACCACGTGGACCCGGAGAGAACATGCACATTCCACACAGAAAGGCACCCGAGGCGGGAATCTTACCTGGTTCTTTATTGCTGCGAGGCGGCAGCGCTACTCTCTGCGCCACCGTGCTGCGCTATATTATGACGATATAAAAGTATGAAAATGTAATCGTATCTCAAGCGCCTTACAAAGGCGAGAGATGATAATCAGCAGTGACACGAGTGGGCGGAACTTGGCCAAGGAGCTGAAAAGTGAATGTTAAAAGATTGCTACAATGTTAACATGCGTGTGGGTTAGTTCACACGCCTCAGTAGTGCGATGCTGGATGCAGGGGTTGACGGATCACGCAGATAATAAATAATAATAATAATAATAGCATTTATATAGCGCCTTTCACCCGAGGGTTACAATCTATGAGACTACAATGCCAGTCACCCAGTATTCACTCTCCATTCCATTCGTCCGCACAGAGGAAGTATAGCATTGACATCTATTGACTGTAAAGGTTGTTTGTCTGGGCAAGACATCGCTAGCGGGGGTGGTGGCCGGTGGATGATACGGGAGCTCTAACGGCAGGCGGGGGAGACATCACTGTGGAGATGGAGCGATCAGATCAGCTGATGTGCAGCAGGTACCATCAACCCTTGTTTATCATGACGCCAGAAGAATGGGTTACACGTTCGGAACAAGATCGCCCACAGGACGGGTACTTTGCTAGTATTACTCCATCTATACGGTGTTTTGGTCAAAGTAAACCGGCTGAGACCGTCAATCGCCTCGCGACACTGGTACCCAGCCTCACCACAGCCCGTGACTACAATCCACATTCACACCCAGCATCGTGGCAGCGCTGCTTCATTGGTCTAACCTGACCGTTAGAAACGTATACGTGACCCGGGCCACCTGACATTGTTAACCCCGTCATAGCCACCACTCCGCGGTGTCTCTCTTCACGAGCTGGCTGGTTATCAATGGGCCGCGTACAGTGCAGGGAGTCGTGCATACTGCAGGCGGCGCAGTGTCCGGTGACAGCCAGCAGTGGGGAGCGGTGGCCCAGTGGTTAGCGCTATGCTGGGCTACAAACCCGGCTATGACCCGAGTTCGGATCCCGCTCACGGCCACCAACACCAGTGACGATTTTCTGAACCGATCCTGGGCCTTCCCTAGGTCGACTCGGCCTCAAATGAGTACCTGGCGCGGTGTGTAAACATTTCCACTAGGGAGACAAATACGTCCGGGCGTCGTGCTGGTGACCCACCCCCTCGTGTGCCGCGTCGACCTTCATAGGTGCTACTCGCTAACGGCACTTGACCCTACAGTCTGTTAGGACTATACGGGGGATATTTGTCTGTGTGGCGGCCAGTAGGCGGCGCTGGCGCCGGGCGCTCTCCGTGGTGCTGAAGCCGTGAGCGCCGCGCCCAGCGCCGCTCTCGCCGCAGCGATCATGACTCGAGACGCCTCCGGTTCGCATCCTCACCCCGTGGCGATGATTGCATCGTAACGCAGCGTTAGCTCGCACCTGTCTCGCCTTTAGCCCCGTGTTAAAAAAATCAAAATCGTTTTAGTTATAGCGCGAGCATAATTTTGGCCTTCTCACACACACACGGTCACGCACTCCGGTGTGTATTATATAAGGCGCACGTTTTGTGAATAGGAATTGATATCAATTCATGAATGTGGACCCTTCGTGTGAATGAATGCGAGCGGACGCTGGAGTCGCCGCTGTCCACTCCGCCGCGGTAGCAGTGAGCGCGCACACCGCTCCCCGCTCACGGCGAGGTGGGGAACCCGACACGGGCGCATGCGCGCGTCCCTCTCTCGCAGCGAGAGGCAGGAGGGAGATAAACAGAGCGAAGGGGGTGGGGGACAGACGGGGGAGGAGAGGAGAGAGCGAGGGAGAGAGCAAGCAACAAGACTAATCCGCATCGTCGGCAGCCAAAGATGGTGGAGTAGCCGGAGAGCGAGGAGTCACGAGCCGTCTCTGCGTCACTACGAGGCGATGGGGAACGAGCTGAGCGCCGAGGGGGAGGCCGCGCCCGGCACGGCGGCGGCGGGAGCAGCGGGTCCGGCCGCCGGGCAGCTCATGCAGGGCGGTGCCCCGACCGCCGGAGGCCAAGGACAACCGCCAACCTCCGTCCCCGCCGCCTCCCCTTCGTCCGTGCAGAGGGCGTCCGCCGCCGGGCCCGGAGACCCGTTACTCTCCCGGCACGTATCCCGCCTCGCGTGTCGCGGGTGCTCCGGCGGCACGCACGCCGCCGTTGCCGAGCGGGCTGCTCCGTGTGCCGCTGTGTGTGTGTGTGGCTACCATGGGGAGCGGTGGCGCAGTGGTTAGCGCGCTGGGCTACAAACCCGGCTATGAGCCGTTCGAATCCCGCTCACGGTCAACACCAGTAACGATTTTCTTAACCGGTGCTGGGCCTCCCCTAGGTCGGGTCAGCCTCAAATGAGTACCGAGTGCGGTGTGCAAACATTGCCGCTTGGGAGATAAAGGCGACCGGGCGTGGTGCTGGTCACCCACCTCTTCGTGTGCCGTGATGACTTGAATAGGTGCTGCCTGACGGCACTTGCCCATACAGTCTCTTAAGGCTATACGAAAGATATTTGTCTTTGTGTGGCTACCTGTGCGTGCTGTGTGTAGGTCACTGTATGGGAGCGCGCTCACAGCGCCTTCCACACATAGCTGCTGTCGGGAACACGGGAGCTCTTTGTATGGATTCCTGTGCTCGGGTCCGTGTGTGTGCTCGCGGGTATTCAATCATCCGTCTGCCTCTGTGTGTGTATGTGTGTGAGTATGTGTGTATTTGCGGCTGTGTTCATGTGTCTATGGGTGTGTGCGTGTATGTGTGTTCGTGAGCGCTAGTGTAATAGCGCGTTGCGGCTCGAGTCCGACGACCAGAGTTCGATTCCTAGTCAGGTCAGCATCAGTGACGATTATTTGAACCAGTCCTGGGCTTCCCCGCGACCGACTCGGCCTCAAATAATTATCTCGTGCGATGTGTAAAATATCTCCACGAGGGAGACAAAGGGGTCCGGGCGTGGTGCTAGCCGACCACCCCCTCATGTGCTGTTCCAACCAGCCTTCATAGGTGCTCGATAACACCACTTGCCTCAACGGTCTGTGAAGGTTGTAAGGAGTGTCTTTGTCTTTCGCGTCCGTGTGTGCTTGGCTCCCCGTGTGTGTGCCCGTGAGCCTTATCTCTACTTGAATCGTGTGCCCGCACGTGTGTATGGGTGTGTTAATGTGTCTGTGTGTCTACGTTTGTTCAACTAGCTGCTTGTGTACGTGCTGATGTGTGTCTGTGTACGCAAATGCACCAATTTGTGCGTGTATGTATAAGCCCTACGTGTTTATGTAAGTGACTCGTATGTAGGAACGGCATGCAACATGCATGTAAATTGACTGTTGCGTATTTGTGGGTGCATATGCGCGTTGTGACCCTCGGGTGAAAGGCGATATATAAAATGCTATTATTATTATTATTGTATGCGCATAAGCAATGCATGCATGTATTTGTATGTGGAGTAATCGTTCAATACATGGCATGGTGTGCACAATTTCGCGGACAGATGCATAACCTAATCATTCTACCTCCTTTCGCCGTCATGCGCTGAGGACGAGATAACACGTGCCCATTCATATCTTTGCAGACACACGCATACACGCACACACAAGACAAAGATCCCCCGTATAGCCTTAATAGACTGTAGGGTCAAACGCTGTTAGCGAGCACCTATGAAGGCCGGTACGGCAGACGACGAGGTGGGTGACCAGCACCACGCCCGGCCGCCTTTATCTCCCTAGTGGCAATGTTTACACACCGCACTCGGTCCTCATTTGAGGCTGACTCGACCTAGGGGAGGCCCTGGACCGATTAAGAAAATCGTCAGACACACACCAACACACACGCACAAACGCACACGCACAAAGACAAACACCTTGGTTATGAAGGTGAGGGAGGGCCCTCCACTGAAGACGTGTTGTCTGTAGTGCATGTGCACTGGCACATGCTAATGCCCATTGTGTACAAGAGCAGCAGTACATGGTAAACCGTGCCGGCGGCAGGAGGCGATGGTTCGCCAGCGACGTGATTAGAGCTCCACTCGCAAATCCCGGTTAGCCATCATCATCATCACTGCCGGGTCGGTAAAATAGATACCACTTTGTGAGAGGCCAACAGAGGCCGGTCTCTAACGAGGTTTCCCCTCTCAACGAGAATGTGGAGTTTCCACCAAAGGCTCGTGGATGCTTAACGGCGCTGAGCCTCCTGTTATTACTGTCATCATGATGATGATGATGATAAGGGAGGCTTTCACAGAACATTCCGTGTGTATTGCTGGACTGTCCTCTGGCTGGCTCACACGTCCATGCCACCCCGCCTTCACCACCCCGCACAGACCAGGGTGGTGAAGTATGGTCAAATGACCCCCCCAACCCCTATTCGCAATCGAAACCCGTCCGGCTTGCGTTATCCCTCGACTCACAGTGGATTGAGGCGATGGCTGTGCGTGTGCACATCTCATAATCTTCAATCGGCGATCTGCATCTCAATGCCGTTGCACCTGGCAACCCACACAACACACACACGTGAAGCCCTGCCCGCTTTTCAATCCACTGCTGGATGACGGCCTCCCCGCGGCGTGTGGACCGTGTGGGGGGGCGGGGGGGGGTTATTTGACCATACTTCCCCACGCTGGTCGGCGCGGGTTGACGGAACTGTGGTGTGTGCTGCATATAAATCATTCTTCCATTGCGAGGCGAGGTGTGAGAATTCCTCGACGGACGCACAGGGCGTGTCGCCCGCGACTATTTGGTGACCATCGGTTTGAACAACGCACGCGGTGCTGTGTGTGCAGGTCACCCACCCCCACCGTGCCAACCGTCGCAGCTAATTGCCGTAGTAGCTGTGTGACGCTATATTATTTATACCAAAGCATGCAATGCGTTTGAGCGTCTGCACCGATGCACAGCGTTTTATAACGTGCGCGCTGCGGTATGCAATGTCCAGCAATGCATGTCCTTGTGCATTACGTGGTGTTAGTTTCAAGTGTTTGTGTATATAATGCACCTCTATGCATTGTGTTATGTAATGCGCGTGTGCGCGCGCTGTGTAATGGGATGCAAAGTGGTCGGTGCGATGTTATGCATCTGTGCATGCTTATGCAATGCAGGGTGTATCTGTGTTCTCTAATGCAACAAGATGTGTGTGTACGTGTGTACGTGTGTACGCGCGTTGCATGTGCGTGTGTGAGCTTCATCATTACGAGCATGCATGCTGGTGAAGATAGCGACCATTATAAGGGTATAAGGCAGGGTGACGCTGCTGCGAACGGAGGCTGATGATGATCTTCTTCTTTGCGATTCTTCCAAGCACGATGGACAGCCTCTGGACATCGTTGTCTTTCAGCTCCTCGGCCTCGAAGTGTTTGGTAGAATTCGCAGGCAATACCAAGTACTACCTGACAGGGATCGCGACGTGATGATGATGAAATTAGGTGCTTCGTATGATGGTGATGGTGGTGATGGTGCACGGCGATCACGTTGAGATCCCGCGTAATTTAAGGCGGCAATGGTGTGAGTGCTGGTCGGTCATTCACGCTGTGTAATTTAAGGTAGTGGCGATGCTGGTATTGATGACGATGCTTACGTGTGGGTCAGGGGTTCGCAACCATTTTCACTTCAAGGCTCACTCGGGTCTGGTCTTCACGGACCGCTAGGCGGCGCTCGCGGCCCACTGATGGGTCGCGACCCACCGGTTGAGAATGGCGGGTGTGGATGAATATTTCTAAAGAGGATGCAAGGCCGTGATGGACATACAACCGCTGCTAATCTTCGCAATATTACGTCATGTGATAATTATAGTGATGGTGTGTGTTATCACATAGAGTATTGCGTAATACCAGCCATCAGGTATTGCTCATAAAGCACAAGCAGTAAAACAAGAACATGAGAATAGCTTTCCAAAGCTGTTCTTTTGGGTTAGCCATGCCACCGAGCGCTCGCGACGTTTCGCCTCCCACGTTGGAGGCATCGCCAGGCGTTATTGATGCCTCCAACGTGGAAGGCAAAACGTCGCGAGGGAGAGATGGAAATCGCTCAACGACACGGCTATCCCAAAAGAACAGCTCTGAAGAGCAATCATCATCAATCGAGCCGTGAAAACCTACATCAGTACATAGAATAATCTGACGATCTGTGGATTGCAAGTCCATCGCGGTAACCATTACACCGCAGTGAATAATGAGTTTGCGCAGAATTCTTAGTGAAGTACCGCGTACGATCCTTCCATCGAGCATCGTGCCACACTGGGCGGTCTGCCTGGGAGCCGGCAGTGTGTTGTGGTGGTGGCAGTGTGTTGTGGTGGTGGCAGTGTGTTGTGGTCGTGTGCGATGTGTATCCCGCGCCAGGGGAGGTGTTGGGATCTGCAGTCCGGTGCACTGCTCCGTATTGAGCCGTTTGATGGATCTTTATGTAAAGTTGTGCGAGGGTCAGCAGGCAGGGCCCCGTGTTATGACAAATAAGGATCGTTGACCGATAGCCGGGTGGCGGTTTAGAGTTGTTCAGTACAGTATTGACAAATATGTTTGATAGACTGGTTGCTTGTATTTGTATTGTAGTTTAAAGCTTCAGCGTCATTTCCACACACCGAGCCGTGTGCTGAAGACCTCCCTCCTGGGTCAGAAGCACATGGATTCAGTGGAAGACACTCAACCGCCTGAGAACTAGAACGGGACGATCAAAAGATGCTTTGGTCAGATGGGGCTACAAGACCGGCCCAACCACCTGTGAATGTGGAGAAGCAGACCATACTATGGAACACTGCCTTGTCTGCGCTCTACTACCCAACCTCTGCAGCTCAAAAGACCTCGCAGAGTTCAATAAAATTGCAAAGAACTGTGTAAAGAAATGGGGAATCGTCACGCTTCGAAGAATCGAAAAGAAGAAGACCGAGCCGTGGTAATTAACGACGTGCTCGTGTTCGACGGAGTTTGACGACTACGCTGTTCGATAACACGAGTGGAATCTCGTTTCTTTGCTGTGTTACAGAAAACCTGACGCTTCCCAGGCGGACTACAGTTTACCAGCAGAGCCCGTCCGGACTAGGCCGGGGGACGTCTACGCAGGAGACCCGGGTCGAGCCGGCCAAGGGAACGGCTTCCCCCCGGCAGACCCCGCCCGGTCCCGGCAAGGAGAGGGACTCCAGGGAGACGCCGCCAGGAGTCGAGCGGCGGCGGAGGCCGTGGCGGGCGACGGCGCCGAGCGCGGGCGGCACCAGAACCGGGAGCGCCGCTCGTCCCGCGCGCGACAGGGGGATGCGGGGGACGCGCCGGGCGGTGAGGCGCCGGGCGGACGCGCTCACCGCAGCCGCAACCTGCAGCGCCAGTCGTCGTCTGCGTCCGACCACCACGGCGGCGGCGGCGGCGGCGGAGGAGGAGGAGGGGAGGCGGATCGCGCGGCGAGGCGCGGCTCGCACCGCGACTCCGGCGGGGTGCCGCGGCCGGGCTCGGCGCGCGGCCAGGAGGCCTCGGCGGGGGCCCGCTCGGAGCAGCGCGGCCGAGGCGTCGGGGCCGCCGAGGGTCAGGAGAAGAGGTCCCGGCCTAAAAGCGGACACGGCGTGTCCGGCCGGGGTTCGGCGGCCGCGCCGAAAGCAACGATGTGCCCGCTTTGCACCACCGCGGCCCTGAACCTCAACACGGCCGAACCGCCCAACTACAACAGCTGCACCGAGTGCCGAGTCACGGTGTGCAACCAGTGCGGGTTCAACCCCAACCCGCACCTGTCGCAGGTACGCGGGGAACGGGGGCGACGCGGGGGCTGCGTGTGACGCGGCGCGGGGCCACAAACATTCAGTAAATATTCAGCAAATGTTTGTGCTCCCGAGAAGCTAACATTTGTTCCACCTGACAGGGTTAGGGTTAGGGTGAGGTCAGACAACATTGGTTCGGGCAAAAAAAACCACGCTCGTTAGGTTTGACCGAACACGCGGTACGAACGTGTTATTGGCTATCACGCTTTAAAAGCCCTTGCCTTTTGAAAAGAATCGCCGTGACTCGCACATCCTAAATGTGTCCGGGTGTCATCCCCCCGTGGGTTAGTGGGAGTGTCGGTGTTCTCGGCCGGATTGTGCCATAAACAAGCACTCGAACAAACCAACGCACACAACTTATACAACGACAAGGTCATGCAACGAACTCACAGCACCAACTTGTATAGGGGCGAAACCCTAACCGTAATCACGGAGCGATGAGATCAGTTCATGTGCAGGAGTGAAATGGATTGTAGCAAATGTGGACCATGAGGTCACGTGACGGCATAGAGAGGCCTTCATCCAGCAGTGGATAGACAGTGGATGATGATGAATATAATGCACTGCTACCATGCATTCAAACATTAATACACTGTTGGGAGTTATGGGTCCTTTTGTTCAGTTCGTCCATAGAAAAGAGACCATGAATGTCAATGAATTCCCACCTTGTTGCGTAAATTAACTTGGACCTGAGTGTAGAGTTCACCTTTATTTTAAAGTCCAGTACAGCATCTATGTGGGGTCTTAGGTTAAATCTGCAGGGCTGCACTGTATTTTAATACAATGTTGGGCAGATTCTGAGTAAAAATAATGACCAAATGGTTTTATCAGAATTATCTCACCCGTTTTATTGGAATCCCAATTTAATTTCAGCACACCCGAGAATATAATAGAAGCCTTATTACATTTCTCGCTGATTTCTCCCCATATTTTGTAACATAATACACATTTCATACACGCACTAATGAAATTCCCCGCTTCTAGAGGGCCCATTTTGTGAGTTGAGGGTTCTGTAGAGTGTCACATCATGGTTGCTTTGTTACGTTTCCGATCGTATGAGCAGGTGCGTGCTCGATAATACTGTACCGCGGGTTCCGCCGAGCTCGCGGTGGAAACTCCACAATGCCATGGCAAGGTCTCGTGTCTCCACAGTACAGCTGCTGTTCAGTCCGATCAAGTCGTTTTCATAAATGCATTTAGAGCGACCGCCTGCATCCCGCGTGCAGGTCGAGTGGCTCTGCCTCAACTGCCAGATGCAGCGCGCTCTCGGCGTGAAGCCCGCCGCCGCCGCCGCCGCCGCCTCCGGGCCTCCGCACGCTTCGGGACAACCCGGCGCCGTCGCAGAGCCGCACAAACACGCGGCCGAGAAGGACGCTCGCGCGGCGCCGCAGCCTCACGCTCAGCCCCACGCTCAGCCCCAGGGCGTCGCCCAGCAGAAGCGGCAGCCGCACGCGGCCCCCGCGGACAAGCCGGCCGCGCTCCCCGCCGCGGGCCGGGCCGACCCGCACGTCGACGCGAAGGTCGCGTCGTCGCCCAGAAAGCAGCCGCTCGGCGCTCCGCCGGGCCCGGGCCTCCACGACGCCGCTCGGGAATCGACGCACGATCGGGGCCCTCAGCCGGTCCAGCAGCAGCAGCAGCAGCAACATCAACATCAACAACCTCAACAGCAGCATCAGCAGCAGCATCAACAACAACAACAACATCAACAACAACAACAACAACATCAACAGCAGCATCAACAACCTCAACAGCAGCATCAGCAACATCAACATCATCAACAACAGCAGCATCAGGATCGTAAATCGTCCGTCTCCCCGCATCCTCCAGATTCCAGACAGCCGCCCGAAACCAAGACGACAGGCGCGCCGGCGGCGGCGGCGGCGGCGTCGGAGGCCGGTGTGGCCGGGAAGCTGTTCGGCTTCGGGGCCAACCTGTTCAGCCAGGCCACCACCATCATGGGCGCCGTCAACGCCCCCGGCTCCCAGCCGTCGAGCCGCCCGGGCTCCCAGCCGCCGAGCCGCGGGGGGTCGCAGCCGCCGAGCCGCGGCGGGTCGCAGCCCTCCAGCCAGCAGGGCTCCCCCATGCGCAGGCCCACGACGCCGGCCGATCCCAGGCAGATGGCGGCGGACGAACCGCACGGCGCTCACCCGGCCTCGGCAGCTGCTGCAGCGTTGGGTCAGCTGTCGGACTTGCAGCAGAAGCAGCAGCAGCAGCATCACGCGGTGCCGGATGTTTCTGGGCAGCAGCGGCTCCAAGGCCGGAATAGCGAGGCGAGGAGCCGCGCGGAGGAGGTGGGGCGGCAGGGAGCGGCGGGCGCCGCCGGCGCCGCCGCGACGGCCCCCGCGCCCGCCAAGCCCAAGGTGAAGTGCCCTCTCTGCGGGGAGGAGCTCAACGTTGGCGGGCAGGAGCCGGCCAACTACAGCGCCTGCACGGGGTGCCGAGCCCAGGTCTGCAACCTGTGCGGCTTCAACCCCTGCCCCCATCTGCCGGAGGTACGCGGAGGGCATCGCGGCGCGGGGCTCGTCGCGCGCTCGTTTCGCGAGCGTCGTTCGTTCGGTGGAGTGTCGCGCTGTGGTCGTCCGCGTTGGCGAACATTCAGCGCGTTCCACATTCCTGTGGCAGGAGATTGTTTGATAGTTGCTTTTGAAAGCTGGGTTTTTTTCGGGATAGCCGTGTCGAGCGTTCCCCTGCTCTCCTTCGCGATGTCCTGAAGGAGAGACGGCGCGCTCAAGCCACTGAAATCTACATCAGTACAGAAGCATGTTTGTCTTAAGCATTTCAAACTTCTACTGTTAAATCAAGGCTTAAGACGTATTAAAAAAAAATAATAATGTATCCTTCTAAATTCATTCTGGCACCTTGTAGTTATGTTAATGTTTTATTCATATTTCGTTTTTATCGATTTTGATAACTTTATGAGCATTCTTTACGACGTCTGTCTTCGTAAATGTTTGTTCTATCTTGAAAGTGTTTGTGAAGTGGCTTAGAATAGTGTGGTACAAAAGTCGCTCTATACAGAAAGATCATTATCATGATTTATCAACCTATTTACAGCAGTGAAAAAACAATAACCTGAAGCAGAGTTGCTTTACAAAAAATCATCAAACTAAGAGCGTGAGAAATCCTCCTAAGAGCTGCTCTTTCGGGATAGTCTGAAAATGCCTCCAACGTGGGAGACGAAACGTGGCGAAGCAGAGAGGAGGGACGCTCGCCACGACTGTCGTGAAACAGCAGCTCTTAGCAATTCCCATGCACCCAGCCGTGAAACACCTACATCAATAAATCAAGAGGAGTCAAGGTCACAGCGCGTCTTTACGCTCACGTGAACCACGGGCACTGCCGGCTCCGTCGCAGCAAACGGTGGCTCCACCAACCGCTAGCTCCACCAACCGCTAGCTCCACCAACCGCTAGCTCCACCAACCGCTGGCTCCACCAACCGCTAGCTCCGTCGCTCCGCTAATGGGACAGCGCTAACATGGTTGGAAACACAGGTTTGTTCCCACGTGTGCCTCTGGACGGGAGGTGACGGTCCGGGCTCTATGACACCATGGGCATCATCAGCCGCATCACACTGGGCGTGGTTGTTAGAGGTTTCTGGCCTTCAGAAGTATGATGTGGACAGCCGCCATTTTTAAATGGGCATGAGTAATCGAGCAAATATACAGTTGTCGATGATAATTTTCTGTCGATTAATCGAAGGGCCCTCCTAGTCCCACTCTGTTGGAAGTCATTTGTCAATGGTGGAAGTTGCACGTTCCCATGGCAGGGCGCAGTCTCTCGATAGGACAAACTTCGTGGATTGAATTTGATTGCCACAGTTAAACAACACGTCATCTTTTGGTCCACAGGCATTGGCGTATCCCAGTAGCGGGTGAACATCACATGCCCTGCAATGGTTTCTTCTCACCGAGTCTCATCGGCACAGTGCAGTCTATGAAATCAATGCCGGTTTTGAAAACCCAAAGCCACTTGTTATGGGTAACGGCTATTCACCACTGCCGTGTGGATTAATTTTGCGGTAAAAAGTAGAATTGAACTTGACATAGCGCAAAAAGCTTGTAACTTGTAACATTTAGCAGGGACCTTTTCCAACATCTCTGCATTAAAATTGTCTTTGCCCCGCAGGATAAAATGATAAAATACATACAGGAGACTGTGTTATGTGCGAAAGGTTATTGTGGAGGCTTTTGGTCAACTATACAGTTTTTGGGCTCATTTCCAGAGTTGTGCTTTTGACATGTGTAGCGGCAGCCGTGCGCTCGGCCGGGGGAACATTTTGATTAAGCGAGGCGGCTGCTGTGGCTGGGGATGCCGACGGGCTCGCAAGCACCCTCTCAGAGTGTTGCGCCAGCACGTCTCACAAACTGAGTTTGATTTCCGGACCGTGCACCTCTCTACCCACAACACATCTAGCTGGTCTGTAGCCGCATCAGCGGCACTCGAGGTATGTGCTGCCTGCTGCACCTACCTGACTCTATGCTTGTGGGGTCAGGGGGGTGGAGCTTGTGGGTTCAGGAAGGTCAGTGGGGGTCAGTGCTCATTCATGGTGCTCTTTCCTAACACATAGGAGGGCAGGCGGACAATGTGTTCACATTTCCCAAAGTTATCCACAGCAATCGACAGCGAAATTAGGAGATGATTTCCCAACATCGGAGTGGAGAAACCAAGGACAGAAATGTAAATGTAGAAAGTGTTCCGATGTAGGTTTGCACTGCTCGATTGTGAGAATTTCTCTCCATAGCTGTTCTTTTGGGATACGTTCGACACTGCTATCCCGAAAGAACAGCTATGGATAAAATGTTATCCATCTTCATTGTACAGTTGTCTTTTTAAATATCAGTTCATTAGAATGACATCACAAGTCGCCGCTTCCTCTAAGTGTGACCCAGACAGCATGAACGGTGCTTGTTTACTCAGTGAGTTATGCTTTACGGACAGACAGGCCTCCACCACAGAGAATGTGGGCTCTCCGCCACGCACTCAAGGTCCGCTATTGAACGTGTGCCGCCCAATTCGGATTCGAGCAGAGAGACGCTTCCAACGTGTCCCTTTTCTATGCGAAATGCCTCATTGGGAATGTGGCTATTGAACGTTTCAAGGCTGCCCTTTTACGAAAGGTCGCGCACCGTGTACGCAGTGAATTAATATTGTAAACACAATCGGCCGCCTTGTTCCGTGTGGTCGGGCGCGTGTGCGTTTCAGGACAAAGTTCGCTCAATTGAATTGAGAGACGAAGAGGTGCGATGTCCGTGTGGTGTTGGCGACCAAATACAACCTGCGTTTACATCGCGCCGCGACACAAAGGTCACGGCAAGACTCCGCAGTGTTATTACACAGCGGTACAGTCCTGTCAT
>JAZEWU010000013.1:305503-317515 GCA_036362915.1 Geotria australis
ATGAAAAGATTGACTGTTCAAGACACTGGGAATCGACCTGTCGATCTTGATCGACTGATTGGAGCTCACTGCTTTAACACAGCTCTGCACATATTACGCCTGGTATCCAAAGTGCAGATGTCGGGATTAACTTTCAGATTAAAAATATCTAAATACTTCAGTTGTGGAAGAATTGCATTAGCTCAGGTTATTAGCACACATCAATGTCAACATTGTACATGCCTTTGACGAAAGTGAACCCACATCAGACTGATCTCATCACAACATAGACATCACTTCTCTCCCTTGGCAGGCATGCCAACCCGTCTGGATAATGCTGGTGACAGCTTTTATCAAATTAGTTCCAACGCTACAGAACTACTTCCCATTACAAATCCGGTCATGCGTTTGTCTGCTTGGTTTAGCGTCAACATTCTAGAGCTTTGCTCTTTCGGAAATGCACTTCACGGAGCAAGGTTCGTTGTAAGCGTTGCGTTGTGTGTATGCGTGATCCATGGTCGGATGCAGAACCTGAACTGATATGCAGTGGAGTGCGTTGTTAAAATGTAAAGGAGGTTTATAATTGTAGTAATTCTAGTAGTGTAATACAGTGGATAATCGTGTAATACGTATAGCGCAAAGCTAACACGAAGGGCACTGTGTTTCAAAGATGAGTATAGTCTCCCGTTTGGGGGCGATGTTGCTCTTTTGTTTCCCAATTACGAGAATGTTCGGTAATTTTCAAATTTGGAAAATGTGGCCCGTATAGCTGGGTCACATGGCCTACTCTTCCGAATAGCGTTAGACATCAGGATAGCATCAGACATCAGGACTGTCCTGACTACACCTGGTAGTTTCTTAGATTTACAGTACTTTTGTTAGCTTGTTACTTTGTAGGGCTACATCTTTATATTTTAAATCATCTCCTGGGGCCGATTTGTGACATCGAGTGATGTGCTGCACCCTGGGTTCACTCTGAACGGAAGCTGCGTCATATCCCAACGTTGTTATAATAATAATAATAGCATTTATAGAGCGCCTTTCACCCGAGGGTCACAAAAAGCGCTGCACAAGGCTGGAGAGAACGGCATGTCAATAACATCAAGACAGATAAACTGAGAGTCAAGCAGTCGCGATTGTTCTCATGGCTGAATTGGAATTTATTTAGGCGAGAAAAATAAAAACTAAAGTAAAAAAAATACACAACCAAAACTTGTTGTAATATTCTAAACGGATAAACATGGAAAATTATATTTCAAATTACATTGTTACTCCCATTTAACCTCATAAGAAGTTTGTCGACATCACAAATGCAATTTTGGATTGTGGTACATAGTTCAAATACAAATATTTCACACAAGGCAGCTGGCCTGGCATTTTAGCAGAGCCGTAATTTACTGCAGTTGGCGCAATTGTGTTGCTCTTAACATTCTCATTTGCGCCGCTTTTCTGCAGGGACTTTTATTTTGGCAGAAGGATGTCCTAAGTGGTCTGACACGCTGCATGTACGTCCCAGATGTACGATTCTGCAAACCCGAAATGAAATGCTTATGGTGCTTTGGCACGCGCTGCCGGTTTACACGTGAACACACACACGCACAGCCGTACGTGCCAACGCTCGTTTGCGGTAAGATATGCAGAGCGCGCTACCGTGATTTTAGCGCAATCATCGTTTGAGGGTTCGTCAGCTCACCGTCGTCGGCTCTCGTAGGAGCATCGCAACGCATCGCTGTCGCTGCCGTCCGGTGCCTGTCAACGAGACGACGTTTGTTTCACCGAACGCAACTCGCATTCCGCTTCAGATGCAAGGGCAGCCCTGGGTAGCTCTGGTTACAAAGGTAAATGAATGTCCATGAGTTGGGCTTAGGGTGCGTGTCTCCAGCTCTGAATCTGTGCTCTAACATTCTGCGTTCCTGTGTCAAGGCGCCTGATGAAGCTGGTTACAATTATCAGTGAAATGTCGTACTCTATTGTAAATGTTGTGGGTTTTCTCTCTAACACACCGGTGTGCTGCTCTCTAATACACCGGCGTACTAAAGTAGGTAAAGAACTGGCACACTCTCTTCATGTGTTAACACCTTACTGATTGGCCGTGTCCGATGGAGGGGGGTCTACGACACTTTTACTTTCACGTGGCCGAACCCAAAAACACTGTATTATTTACGCAATCCTTGTTCAGCCTCATCAATTATTGCGGCGAGGCAGCTAAGTGAGTGTCTCTGGATAGCCTATCACATGGCGGCAGGGTGTCTACGCAGTGGTAGCTTCTGCGCCTCACAGAAAGATAGTCCTGCCCGAGGAAGTTCAATTTCCGCCTCGAGTGCCTTTCTGTGTGGAGTTTGTGTGTTGTCCCCCTCTTCTGCGTGGGTTTCTCCGGGGATTTTCCAATTTCCTCCCACAAAGAAAAAAAAAGACACCCATTCATGAATTGGCCGATAACATCACACTATATGGGACGCAGTGTCTGGCGGGTTGGCACCGGCTAACTGCGTGGCTGACTCCCCCCTCTCTCTCTCGCTCTGCGGTTTTCTCGCGCCCCTGAGTCGTTCCGTCTTCAAAAGAATACCTTCGACGTTGGACGAATACGCTGCGCGTCGTAAAATGTGAATTATTTTTTTGTCAACAAACGAGGTCGCTCGTCAGTACGGCGCTTTGCGATCGACGCTTCGTGGGGGCCACCGTCGGATGGGAAGTGCATTGGACACGCGGGATGAAGATCACGCGCGGCTGCAGCTATGTTCGCTTTCTGTTCTGGAAATACGAGTGAGCTTTAGGCAACTTCTGTCCAATTATTTATAATTGGTGGCGTGCTCTGAGGAGTTCCTCGTGCGGGAAGTGTCAGCCTGCGCCCGCGACGAATGTTTGGGATTGCGGAGCAACGTGTCGTCGCACCTCGTGCGCGAGTTGGCTCGCTCGCCGATTCCGTTCCGCGGGCGTCGCGTGGTCGTAACGCGGCACACGTTTGGAACGCTCACGGTAAACGTCGCGACGTCACTCCGCGTGAGGCAACGACGCGCTAGCACTCCTGCAGTTGTTCCAGTAGCACGCCGCTTCACGCCCGCGTTTTACGCGCCCCGCAGGGGAGTGTCGATTCTGTCACACCTAGAGCAGGAATATATACCGACTTACCTGAAAACCCAAATAAGGTGGTCAGTCAGTAATGTTTATCAGATGGGAGGTGAGGGTTTACAGGAGCTGCATGGAACAGAAGCAGCAGACACATTCTATAAGCATTGCCACGAACCATCCAGAACTATGTACGATGTAAACCTATCCCACACTCCTAATTAGCTGTATTGGTGACATTAGTGAGCGGAGCTCGCGTTTGGCGTTTGGAGCGGCGTTTACATACGCATATCTGCTTCTCCAGAGATCAGGGTACAGGTGGATATGTGGAAGAACAGATTGGTGAACATTCTGACATTGCCATCGCGCCCAAACACCGCACCGGCTGCGGGCGGTGACTCGCTGAAGGCCTGTGTGGCGGTCGGATATCGCGCGCGGTTCCGTGTCGTGTGGGCTGTGCAGTCATCGCTCGTGGCTGCACGGTGGCGCAGTGGTAACACACGCGCCTCACAGGAAGTAGGCCCTGGGTTCGATGTCTTGGTCGGGTGCCTTTCTGTTTGGAGTTTGTATGTTTTCTCCGTGTCATTGGTTTTCGCCGGATACTCTGGTTTCTTATATATATATATATATAAAAAACACTCTCTATGGTCGATAATATCGTGAAATACAGAAGACGGTGGGTGGCAAATGTTGGCGCCAGGTTACTGCATGGCAGCCTTCCCCCTCTCCCGCCTCTCTGCGGTTTCTCACGCCTTTGTGTCGTTCTCCTCTCTCTGAGAGAGTGAACACACTCCTCATACCTGGTAAATTAGTGTTGTTAACTCTGTTTTAGTTTCGAGTGGCTGCCTGGAGTCGAATCCAGGCACTCTGTGGTGACACTGTCGTGGCTGGCATCTGCCGCTGGAGACAGTGGCTCTAATTCAGCTCCTAATCACCCCTTGAAGCCTTCCTGTAAACACATCGCCTACATGAAATTATGCATACAGAAATCAATTATACATGTACTTAGATGCAACAATTAGGGATACAGCAATTATGCCATTTCCATCTAATTTTCTTGTAAAGAATATATTTAAAGACATACTTATTGTTAATTGGTTATAAAGCTCATCTAGCAATTGGGAGGTACAGGGTCATACGGAGATGGATCCACGGGCTGAGTGAGATATCCACTGGTAGGAGAACCTGGTATCGATCACTCCGTTTGTAGCAGAGACCCGGACTTGGGTTAGAACTCAGATACTCCCGCCTGTGAGTCGAGCTCCATGACCACGGCACTGACTGGACGTGGCCCCGTTCTTCCATATTATGTATTTGTCATTGCACACATTAATTTTATAACGTATTTTTGTACCGTGCATTCCCGGCGTTCTTCCCCTTATTCTTCCTATCGTGAAAGTAATTCACGCTTCCCTTGAAATCCACAAAAGGCTGAGCAATTTCATTTTATTAAAATGCCAGTTGTCGTGATGCATTGCCATTTTGGAAGTGGGTCTTGTGAGAAGCCAGTGTTCTCGGCGAGCACAGAAAAGAGTGCGTTTTATTTCACGGCCGGCTGCACTTAATGAACTTGCCACACAGTTAACCCACGTTTTTGCCTCGCATTGTCCGTCTGCTGTTCCGGCAAACTGTCTCAAAGCCGAATCCTCGTGACGAAGACAGCTTCAACTTAAAACATTCGCGCTATGAAAACATTCACGTGTCCAAAGGGCTTCCGAGAAAAGCGGTGAATGTCCAGCTGGTAAAATCTACGTCAATACATTTTCGTGATGAAGTGAGAAACGATGTCTTTATTTTCGCGTTAAAGCCTTATCGCTGCAATCATCAATCATCTGCGGTATCGTATATATTCCTGCGTTCGGCGCTGCCAGGGTGCATTAGAATTCCGTGGATGTGCCCACGCTAAGCAGGGAATAACACGTCGTTTGAAGTTGCATTAATATTGCCCATTACCTCCTATGATACTTGAAAGTGCGTCTAGAATGAAAACAGCGTTGGAGTAAAAAATGTTTACTAATGCCCTGCACTTAAAACCAATATGATCAATGCACCGAGGCTGCGGGTTTTGTTTGATAAAGGAATGCAAATCATTAGCAGCTCTGCAAGGCCAGGGCGATGTCATAATGAGCTCACATTCTTTCCATTCATCCAGAATCCCCGACAAATGCCACCAAAAATGTGGGTGTTTCAAGACGAAGATCAGATACTTTTTTTAAATTGTAATTCGTGACCGAATGTAACAAAGACTATGGGCTCCGTCACACGGAGAGGCAGCCGGTCATGCGGAGGAACGAGCGAAGGGTCTTGAGTCTGGAGTTTTAAGCGGAGCATGGAGGTGACAGCGTGGATGGCTGGGGGGGTAGTGGTGTTCCAGGCTGTGCGGGAAGCAGAGAACCACGAGGGAGTGTCAGTGCTTGTTTCCTATCCATCGGTTGTTAACGTGCCACCATTGTTTTGCCACTGGCCAGGTTTGCCTCACGAACACACAACGCATCCATAATTAATAGTCGCATTCTATTTTGCCGCTGAGCCATTAGCTGCTTAAGCCACACCGTGATATTTTTAGGATTCAGTGGAAATGGCGATGGCTCGAGCGGCCAAGCGAAGGCAGCGTGTGGATAACGTGAGGGGCCACGTGAGAAGCATCCCTGTCTGAGCTGCCTGAGTCCCGCGTTATTGGGGGAGTGCGTTTGTTTGTCGTCACGAATTCATCTTGGATTGAATGAGGAGGTATCAGTTCCCTGCATTAGCTGATCATTGCTTGTGAGCGTGGTCGCCCAAGGATGACAGCACTAAGCAGCTCATTGTAGCCAGGGACGAGCCAGTGATGTCACATCCTGTATGGTATAATGAGTTTAGGATTACATTTTTTTTAGACATCGGATTATCAGATTTTTTGGCGCATTTGTGTTGTATTTAATTGTGTAGGTTTGGATTTAATGTACCGTTTCATGTTTTTAAATGTTCATTGTTTATGCAAGATCTTAAGCAATATAAATATTAATCAACCATTTTACCAAACGCCTCATTTATAAAATGATAATTTTAACAATATAACAAAAGTTCTTTTGTCAAGATTACATGTTATGGCTTTTGGCAGGATCATCCAAATGTGTTCAGTCTAGGCCCCATTGAGAGAACAGCTCTTGAGAGCAATTCTCATACATCAAGCTGTGAAAATCTACGTCAATACTCTAAGGCACGATTTTTTTTTTTAGTAATCTGAAAAATAAGGAACACATCCTTTATGAACATTAGTTTCCGACAATATCGCCTCATTATGGCAGCACGTATTTCTCAGTGCTTTCCCCTTGTCTGCAAGATTTTCTCTGGGGACTTCCCACTTCCTCCCACACGCAAAATACTCAGCCGCTTGCTTACCTGATTGAACGCTTGCTTTATTCAGCTCAAGCCAAAATTAGCCTAACGTTGCACCGCAGGTCAAATTCAAGACGACATAAAAGCCAATGCTATTGATAATAATAATAATAGCATTTATATAGCGCCTTTCACCCGAGGGTCACAAAGCGCTGCACAAAGCTGCAGAGAGAACGACATGTCAACAACGACAGAGCACGGAAAATCAGCAATAATTTTTTTTGGGTTTTTTTTTATGCCACCACACCGAGCCATCTCCTCCTTCCTTCTGCCAGATCTCACAGGCGTTGCACGGTTTAATAGCGATTTCATTTGTTCTTCGCCAAAGAGGAATATTTTTCCTGTTATCGGCGGGTTAATAACCCACGTTTGTTTATTTGATAAATTGAATAATTTCACAGATAACGTAGAGGGCAATACGATCCACCACGCTTGTTTCTCACATCGCACACAGATAAGAGCAGTACGTGGTTCTCTCATTTAAACAATTAGTGTCCTTCTGCACTAATGAAACCTGTGTGCAATCAGATCAACTGTCCCTTGACCTCTCTCGGAGCTCCTGCCTCCGGGTCTCGCAGCTGAGAGATGGAATTCCCCGGCGATTGCAGCAAACACGGAGTAATCGCCTCCGGGGGGCGGCCTGGGTCACTCAGGCATAAGCAGCTAAAATTGGGGTGAAGCTTGACTTGTGATGCAATGTGATTGCCGCAGCATCCACCCCCTCGTGAGCTGCGAGCCGAGCGTACGCACGCGACGGACGGGGACATCGCTAAATATTGCCTCACATAGCACCGACGCTGCAATAAACACGGGCAGGAGGATGGCGATGCCCAATTTTGAGTGCAGGCACATTATTATTTGACAACGATTCCCAAATGCGACCGCGAGGTTTTAACTCCGTGGCTGAAAATGCCTTGCTCTTGTGGCGACGACAAAATTGCTCGGACAAAAATGATCCCAAATGAGTGTGAGGGAAAAGCCCGACTCGCCAAACCTTGGCAGCGGATGGTTTCCGAGTTGGCGCGCGACCCGTGGGGACGGCGTCGTCGTGGCGACGGCGAGGCCTGTGGGCGGCGGGGATCACGGGCTGAAATGAGCGCCGTGCACTTGACTCAAACCGTGTCGAGAACCTCACGGGTCAACCAGGCCACTACCTGCTGGGTCAGGCCGAAGCCTTTTCGACCAGCTCTCATTTACTCTACGGCCGCCATGCTCAACCGGTGGGTACGCGACCCATCAGTGGGCCGCGAGCGCCACCTGGTGGTCCGTAGAGACCAGACCCGAGTGGGCCAAGTGGGCCTCGAGGTGCAAAATGTGCAAAAGCTTTCGAACCCCCTGCTCTTTGCGATTAAGCGGAGACCGAGAACGAACGATTGAAGTGCCTGTTGGCGCGGCCAAACGCGTGACGCTCGCTTGCAGACGGTGGGCAGGGATGAAGGGGAGCGAGGTGGAGTCACGCGGCACACGGCTGGCGAGCTAGTCGGTGTCGCGGCGTCACCGGAGGCCGGAGAGAGGGAGCCGCGCGAACCGGGGCCTAAGCCGCGGAGCACGAGAGCGATCGCACGCCCTCTCCCGAGGAGGGGAAGGGCAAGGGTCGTCAATTCTTTTAATCACCCGAACGAAACACACTCGCAGTCTGGCACGGCTAATACTCACGGTCATGGTAATTTTTTTAAAGGTGGCATTAACTTTCAAGGGTTGCGTTAATGACTTTTTAATTTGGTGTCTGGTGCGCACGCACACACAAGAACTTGACTTTTTTTCCCAAACAGCAAATGGTTATTAATGGTTTTCGCGATGCCACTTGCGTGCAATCATTAAGGGGTTTTAAAAGGCCAATTAGCTTATGCATACATCACGTAAGAAAAGTCCTTATAGGTTTAACACAAGGGTGTATCGGCTTCTCCGCGATATGCATTCAGTGCTGTGGCAAAGCTAACATGTAATACATCAATTAGAAGGAAGGATTGGTGGATCACATACGGATGGAACATTACGACGCATGAGATACGTATGTTTAAGGTGTGGAGGCGGTGACGATAGGAGGCAGTACAGCAAGTAGACGCAGTGCGATGTTTGTGCCGAGTTTGAGCACCGTCCTCTCTATTGCATCGGTTTTGCCCAGACACTCTGTATCCCTGCCACCAAGAGACACAATGATGGTAACGCTCAGCGTATTGGCCGATTGCCTCATTCAGGACCTTAAGCAATTGAGTCATGCGGCTCGGTGAAGCCTCCGCTAATACGTTTTTAAAAAAGAAAACCGTGCTATTGCATTATGTGTAGACGTTTTTCATGTGTGTGGCAAGCGTATGCAGTTTGTGTTTAGCTTCATCATAGCTGAGTGAGAGTGCCGCGTGCGAGGCACTGAGCTGCAATCCCAGGCGCCGGCCAGCCACGATTAACCTGCATTCTCTGCGGGAGTTGAGTCGGCGCTCTCAGCTCGGTCCCCAATGACTGCACTGCAAATTATTTGAACCGAATGACCGTTGGGAGAACTCGGTTTACACACCGTGCCGCGTCATGTAAATATGTTTGCGTTTCCACATGCAATTGGCTGGAATGTACATCGTACTGCATACGGTTAAACTAATCTATCCCTCGAGCTTGCTGGCTGGCTGCTTACTGGGTTCCTCTCCACCCCAACAGCAACGCTGTTGCTAGTGGCTGTGGGCAGCGGCCACCGAGACTAGCTGGGTAACTGGCTACACAAGATTTTTTATGTACCAATTAAAAGTCTAATTGAAACGGCGGGAGAAGAGGTGGGAGTAACGAAAACAGAAGAGTGCCACGGTTCATTTAAGACCTTGCAATCCGTGCTCCTGTTTTAATGTAGTTCTTTCCCCAGAATAAACGTTCAATCCTAGAGCGTATATGTATATACAACGTCACATTTCATGCTATCTTGACACATTACCCAAAAAAGCAAATTAATATTAGTAATCCGAGCAGAGGAGGCTTGTGAGACGAGCATAAACATGACAGCTGTCGCTTATTTCCCATCGCCGGACGACCGCTTCTCGACTCGTGAACATGTCATAGTTACAACAAAAAACAACTCTCCGGCACTACAAGTTATTACCTTGTCATTAAATATTAACGGTGCGCGGGCTGCAAAGTAGCGATTTAGCCGCGGCTCGCGACAGTCCCTGAAACAACAAAGCGTCGTCTTTTGTGTGAGAAGCGCGCGGCGCGGACAAACGGCGCTGGTGTCGGCGGCGACGGGCGCCTAACGGGAGCGCGCCTCCACATGCCAATCCCCCATTCGGGCGGCTGCCTCCGTACACTTACCTTCATTACAAGAGGCGGCGGCGCTATTAAGCGCCATGAATTATTCATACGCGTTTCCCCCGTGCGAGAGGAAAGGGAAAATGCCGTGGGCAACGCACGCATTGATGTGCGGCTCGTGCCGGCCGGCTGTGGTGCGGCCCGTGGCCATTATGATCACCTATTAGTGATAACAATGGTGCTTATGGTCGCGTGTGCTCCCGAATTGTGTGTTTATGTTCATAACTACGCCGTACATAAAAAGACAAAGTCCTCGCGTCTAGCCTGTCGGGGTTATTTGCTGTTAGGGGAGCACCTGTTCAACACGGAGCCACGCCGCTGGCTCGTTTTATCATGAGCTAACCTAGGGGAGGCCCAGTGTTCACCCTGGTGTTGTGCGTGGCCAGGAATCGAACCTGGGTGGCCGAGTTAAAGGGCAACGCAGCGTTTTGCAACTAAGTAGTATTGACTTCACAGATACACTGTGCCAGGCTAGGTGCACTGGCCTATACTGTCCACCAGAGCCCCTCGATTTAAATGTATTTCACTTTTGACCAGTTACTTGATATGTAATGGCCAATAAGCTTGGTGAAGCCTAACTCGGATTAAATAATCATAATAATGTAACCACTACACTACCGCTCCCCACGCTTGGTAGCAAAGACACGCAGACACACAAAAAACCACACACGCAATGGTTAAATCAGCCTCTGCTGCTACCAACACGTGTCTTTTCATAGCCAGGTCAAAGGTCTGATGCGATATTAGCTAATTGCGTTTTGCTATGAACAGTGGCGTCATGCAATCTATAGTGGCCACGGGAGACAGCCGGACAGGTTTCATGTCTCGTGCACGACAGGGATTATGATGTTCCGACGTCTCGATGCTGGGAATGGGCTTCGATGTGGGCTGTTTGTTCCACCGCTGCGCTTGAGCGATGTTGATCTGAGACTAAATCAGCACCACATTTCCCCGTGGATGAAATGGAAGGAAACTCGTTGCCCTTGCCATTTCTGTTAAAGCGATACGTCGCGAAGCAGAGAGGAGGAACGCTCAACACGACTATCCCGAAAAAACCGCTATGGAGTGCAATACTTATACAGTACATACTGCACATGGAGTAAGCGTGTGGGCTTGCTGGCACTTACCTTTGGTAATCAGATTACACTAAGAAGCCACTTGTACCAGGCTAATCTCCACCACGCATTGTAGTGTCACAGGGAGTTCCCCATCTAACGGGGCGGTGTGTGCCTCGTGTTTATTTCCCCCAGCCGCTGGATGAAATTCCACGTTGCTATGGTGGGAGCGATGATACCTGCCGTTGAATTGGCGATTTTGTTGCCGCAATATAATTTTTCAAGATGCAATGTCACATTTCACAATTGTGTGGGTTATCGCGATTTGTTTATGAACGTGTTTTGTCAATTCTATTGCAGAATTTTTGTTTTCTGCTGTGCTTCCAGTTTAAACACAGATTACTTACAAGGTTTTTTTTGAACCGCAGTTAACTCAGCGTACGCCTAAAATGACATCAATCAATTCCTGCGGCTAATAGCCACGAGTAATATTTACAATTTGTTTATCGAGTTTGCTTATCCACAGATATGTTGTAGATAACGACGATAATCATGACGTACAATAACGTACAATAGCGGCATTTGGCAACACGGACGCGACCATTATCATCTGTCCACATCGTACGATCGTGTCGCAGTTCGGCTACCTATCGCCAAACCCAGACCCACACAGTCCATGCCAAGCGCAGATTCAACCTCCAACCAGGATGTGAACTTGTGCGCTTCAGGTTGCGAGCCACAGTCTGCGGCATCTAACGGGAACGGAATAGTGCGCGGCGTGTGCCAGCGTTCCGCATGTGTTTTGAATAATGATGAGTGTTCCACCTCGCGTCGACTTAAACGAAGCTGAATTGTACCCACGCGATGGTTACAGTAGCGCACATTCAATATATATCCAGTGACCGGGTAATGGTGTTGTGATTTACATTTAGATGAGCTGCTTATACCTATATTTTCCGGAATTATTATTATTTTTTAAGTCCCGAAAACAGATATGTTCCGTACAGTATTTTAAAAGCTGACCTTGGATTTGAAAGAAATTCTAGGATGCCAACGCTTTCTCGCATTCCAGATGCGATAAATGAACGAATGAAACCACGGGATTAGCAAGGGTACATATCCAATGCTCTCCGACTAGGGTTACGTTGCAAGTGAAGAGACCCGGAGACGGTGATGGAGTTGTCATATGGTTATAACCTATGTTATAACCTAGGTGTGGGGATCAAGGTAAAAGCGTTCACGTTGC
>JAZEWU010000013.1:327711-358829 GCA_036362915.1 Geotria australis
TAAATACAAACAAAGTGATGTACAACAAGTCTGAGGGAAAAGATATCAACTAACTGGAGAAGGGCGCAACTTCCTACGTCAGTGCAGAATGTGCACCGAGAGTAGTTATGCAGTTGTGACTGGGGTGAAAACGACAACACCAAGGCCTTTATGTATTATTCCAACTTTACTTCCCACCTATTGATGATCACTCTTCTAAAACTTCAGAGAGCCGGCAACATTCCCAAAAGAACATTCAGAAGATATTCTGGTGAAAGCAGTCATGTCAGCAGAAAACGTCATCAACAAGATATCTCAAACCAACTAGCTGTCACACGATGGGAACAAGATTGCCCATACGGCGGGTACTCTGCTAGTTGATTATAAATGGGGGCAGACTAGCAATGACGCAACTACTGATGACTCACCACAAAACGCCACTAATTATTATTCACGTAAACTACAACCTCTATGCAAGTCAAAAATATATATTGTGGAGGTGACTACGTTAATAGACGACCATAATAGATTCAGTATTGCACTAATGAAATTGATAGCCGCCGCCGCAATATATTGCCGTAGTAATTAGGGTCCGTTATGAGCCTCACGCCAATGCGGATCACTCACACCTCCGCAAACGCATCCGTCATTGGCCATAATCGACCGTCACGTTTTAGCGCAGGTTCCCAGCTTAATTTGTTTGCTCGAAACGAGGACGCGATCAATCACCGAGGCCGCAATTATCAACAAATTATCCCTTTTGGTGATGCGGGCGCAACCTTGAAAATTCTGTTTGTGAGTAGAATCTCCGCTGCCCGTCGAGGCGCGAGTAACGCGTGTGAAGCTCACGGCTGGACGCACGCACGAGGGGAAGATAATGAGAAGGCTAATGGGAGAACGGACCGCTCATCCGTTGGCCCGTGCCTCTCTATTTCTGTTAAGTACTGCACGCAGCAGGCGTGGCGTGCAAGCCCTTTGCGAGCCTCATCATTTATTACACCACAAGCCAGCCGCATTGACAACAAGAAGCAAGGTTGGCAAAGGAGACCTGACAACACGTTATCAGTGCCCGCTTAACCCTGTACAGCAACGCAAGATCACTTTTAGAATCGATTCGGGATCTTTGAGATTCTCAATGTATTCCTAAATCGGTCCTAGAATCGACTCCCCAATCAAATCCCCCTTTAGATAGATAGATGTTTATTATTACAGCTGAAAATACCCAGTGAGCTTGCAAGCTCTTTACGGTGTTCCTGCGACACAACAAGCACGCAAATTGACAAAAAAAACGTTGCCTCCTCCGTGCCCCCCTCGATGACGTTCGTTGCCTTATATTTCTCTGTTGAGGACCAACCTTGCTTCCAAGCCACTAGACGGCATCTCTTGATCGCATATGTGGTGAAGAGAGTACAGCAAGTAGCATGCTAACCTTATAACCTTATTACAGCGCAGGATCCTGAGACATTGCTGATGTTTTGGGGAGGCCTTCATCCAGCAGTGGATTGATCATAGCTGGTAAGGATGATGATGACTATCAGTAGGTTTTCCTTGGTCACTCCAGTTTCCTCCAAAATGGTACAGCGACGTGAGCCCAACAACCTAAGCAGGATTCTCATTACATTCGTCTCCAGACTCAGTTTGGCTCTTTTGGGTAAAAAAACAAACAAACTGATGACTCACCAAGTATCTAATTATATAGACATATATTTTAGGTTGAATGGGATTTTTATTGCCAGGATACTAAATTGTTAACTTCTTCTTTGCGATTCTTCGAAGCGGACCCCCATTATGTTTCAATCTCTCAACCAAAACTTGGTTCCACGACCTTGTGGCACGCGTCGCAGAGGTGACGTCCTGGGATTACAGTCGGACGATTCAGTCGCTGAGCCCGAGGCTTTCATGAGGACCAAACAAGGGCAAAGTTATAAAACTCGGTCAGGGCTATGATACGAATTTATATCGCAGTAGTGTCGTTGGTACTGTACTGTGATATTGGATGCGATGCTGCTGTGGTGTAAGGGTTGCTCCCGCTCTGCACTTGTTATCGAGAGGTTGCTGCAGTTGAATCGATGGACCGTTTTCTTAAATCCAACCTTTTCGGCCAGAGGTGAAAGTAAGCCGGTAGGGTCCGGTACGATTTACCGGTAAGAAAGTGGCCTAAGCATTCAGTACAGTACAGGTGGGAAGAGGGGTTGCGATTCGACCGCACTGGTTACTTTCACCCCTGCTTCTACCTCTGTCCACCCCGCAGTATAAATGGGTCCAACCAGAGTTAGCCGATCGGCATATCGCGTGTGGCGGGGTAAAGTGGTACTCTTTCGAGAAGACCGGCCAGCGTGGCAAAGTAGGCCAAATGCCCTCTTGAGGTGCAAAAGGTTGAGAAGCCCTGATCTAGAGCGTCCTCTCGTGGGCGATCTCCTGCCAGCGGTGACGTGAGCGAGCAGTAGCAGGGCTGCACCTTTACCGCTTACCATCGCTGGACGTGACTGGCAGTTGAATGTGTAATTGTGTGAGCGACCGGCTGGCTCAAGAGGACATTGCTGTGCCAGACAACTGAGTTGTCTGGCACAGCAATGTCTGGGTGTGGATCCCGAGTGGAGCCACTCGAAAAGATGAAGTGGTGTCTTGGGGTAATAAGTTGATAGTTTCAGCCTGGTCACTGATGACTGCACAAAAGTGGTGTTTTGTTTTATTAATTTGAGGTAGTCCAACCTCTGATTTTGAACATTTTTGTGTGATTGACATGTGACAAACACTGTAGGGGTTAAGGGAAAAAGTGTTACCGTCTAGTGTGCATTAGAGCAGGGGTTCTCAACCGTTTGCACCTCAAGGCCCACTTAGCCCACTTGGGTCAAATTAATTTCAGGTTGTTCAAAAGTGGTTCTTTGACATAGTTTTCCAAACCCATTCCCCGACACGATGTAATGTTACATTACATTACTCAGTGTGCCAGCTCAAGAACTGGCTCTGAGATCACAGGAAGGAGAAAGTGAAAACAAAGTGTGTAATTATACAGAGTAATTGTATGTTAAGGCACACCCGCCAAATGTCATTTAATCTCCGACCTGGGTGAATGTCGCAACGCTCCAGTGGTACAGTGGCCTGTTTAGGCCAGTACATCCAGTAGGTTACTGACCCTTTGTGTGGACCATTGAGTATAGCCTTGTGTCTGGCTATTCTGGTTTTCACTCCCACACGGAATAAAGAATTGGGCCAAACAATCCTAGCACAATTTTTCTTTAGCAGATAAATCAAGCGTTACTATAATTGTTGCTGTGATAAGCACCGCTTATGACTAATCAACAGCAATTCCACATTCGGTTTTTACACCGTTTCGTAAGCTGTGGCATTGGGAGCTTAATTTTAAGAAAATCCAGCAGTTTGTCTTGTTAGGGTTTATCGGCGCCTATTCAAGAGGAATTGTAACTCTATAAATAGCCGCATGCTGATGTATGCCCGGGTGGGCTGAAAAGACGCGAAAACTATCGCAATCACTCAAAACATAAAATTAAATCATTTATTTATTTATTATTCCATACATACACACCCCATTTTTAATTTTCTGTTCATTGGCAGCATTCATCATTGGGAAAATTGATTTTAAATAAGTCACACCTCCTGGATAAACTGTACTCACGGAACAAAAATGCAGAAAATGCTTAAATGATGGGACGTTACGGAGGTGTAATTCTTGGCAAACGGTGCTCGTAACGCAGAGATCGCCGCCCCCATCAACTATCTCCCGGCGCGGCAGCTCAAGCCGTCGTTCGTGCATTAATCATTTATTTTCTGTTGCTTTGGTTTTTCTATTGTTTTTTTTTTCGGCCCTTGTGCAGCGCTTTGTGACCCTCGGGTGAAAGGCGCTATATACATTGATATTATTATTATTAGGTCTCTCGTCTGCATCCACCCCGCGGTGTCCACGGGTCACGCCAGTCATTCGGTCGGCAGGTCGCGTGCGGTGGGGTAAAGTGTGGGTTCTCCCACCTCTTCAGAGACATTGTAACAACGGCAAAAAGCGTCCAATAACAATAATGTTCAGCCTTTTTTCATTCCACTGCTGGATGAACGGCGGTCATGGGGGTTGTTTGACCATATTTCACCGTGTTGGTCAGTGTGGGTTGGTGGATATGGTGGGTGCCCAGGACTAGCTCGGATATCACTCGCCACTCATGTTTGCGTTGACCAGGAATCTAACTCGGGTATCCAGCTTGGAACTGCGGTACACCAACCGCTGCACCGCCGTATAACGCGTCTCCCTGCGAATACGAGCATTTGGACAAAGCTTACCGCCGCTGGCCCGCGGTAACGATCGCACATCGCCACACCGTGGTCCGGTCTACTCATCCGACAAATCAGTACTCATCTTATTGACTTGGAGGGATGATTACGAGTCAAGCCTCACTTGGCATTTGAACTCGCAGCCTTGTGATTGCGGGCCGCCGCACTGTAACCGCCGCACCGTCCGTGACGACGCCGCCGGGTTCGTCGACACGAGTGGCAATGACGCGCGTCGCCGACACGCACGGAGGAGCTGGCAGCGGCGGGACGGCGGCCGACACGATGGCCCTCCCTCCTGTGCCGTGCTCGCCAGCGGCAAGCCAGTTCCAGCCAGCTCCCGCAGCCTCGCTCTAAAGCAGATGGATGTGGCCGTAATGTCCCCATTACGGATAAATTCAATCGCCGTGCGATTTGTGGTGGGAATGTCCTCCCGAGTCCCTCTTCGTATCGCTTTCAGCCCGCCTGCCGCCGTCTTCAAAACCCCGTCGCCGATTCCTATCGTGAGAATTGCTCTTAAGAGCCGCTCTTTCGGGATAGTCGTCTCGAGCGCTCCGCCTCTCTCTCGTTCGCAACGTTTCGCCTCCCACGTTGGAGGCATCATCGTCCCTGTTGTAATCGTTATTGCGGAGTGATAATGGGTTCTCCAAGCAGGTTTGACACGTATTATTTGCATTTATTGTTTTAAAGCGGCGATCAAGTAGAGAGTGCAGTAGAGACACACCTTTTGGCTTTGAGCATTTCACAAAAAAAGACTCTTACGCGTGTATCATTGGATTCCGTCATACATTGAAATCGTGCGGCCGACCCATGCCGCACGGACGTCGGCTCACGTACGCGCAATCAGAAACGATCGGCATTAAAGTCCGATTGTAACAAAATCGTTACGTCGGATCATGTTGAATACTGTACATTTATATTTTAAATATGCCTTCATTGGTTTTCTGCGCAGGGAAACAACTTGGCGCCTGTAAGTCAGGCGCACGTGATTTTCTGATGGAATATTTTCCTGAGCCCCCCTCCCCCGGCTGCGGTGTCACTGGGAGCCACGGGTTGCTCAGGGTCACCGGAGCTCTCGCTCAACAGAGGAAGCCCTCTCGTGGCTGAAGATCTTTCACGGCTAGCAGATCCCAACGTTGGCATTTAGCTGTGGGGTGGCAGCACTACTCACTGCTGTGCCATCGTGCCGCCCAGGATTAGCTGGGCGGCACGTGCGGTTGCGTGTGGCCGACGCGGTTCAGGGGTTGCACACGTGAGCTTCGCCGAGGATCGAAGCCAGGGATCTTTTGCGTCGGGGTCTTTGAAGAGGTGTCTGTCTGTGATTTCTCGTGAATTTCATTCGGCTTTCCAGGCTTCATCGGGGCCGAAGGTGCATTGGTAACAGAGCAGCTGAGCACGTCTCACCGCAATGACTGGATTGTGTTTTGCTCTTCACTCTTAAAGTCAGTGTGCTCCGAGTCAATACTAAGCGTACCGGTGTCTTCAATCACCGACAGCAGATGTATTGTGGGTGGGCCGGTGAGACGAGGTGCATACTGATTATCACAGGAGCAGCAGCAGTCTGCAGAGACGCTATGCTATCCTGTGGCTCCGGTGGGAATTACCGTGTCATCACCTCAAAGGGACCTTCAGATTGCATAACCTGTGATGGCCACTAGACAAGGTGACGCGCTACTCAGGGACAGATTCACGAGTCGACAAAATGACTAAACCGTTTTGTCAAACCGAAGAGTTTCGCCTGTGTGAGTGATGGGCACATGGGTGTGTTTTTGTAAAATTTCATAAAGAAAGGGATATTTATCAAAGGTGACTCTGAGCCTCACGTTGAGCAGCTTTGAAGGATTCCAAAGATGAGGATATTCCTCGGATAGAGACGAAAACGTGACGATGAGGAGACCCACGAGAGGCGTGGATCAGAGATGCCCACTTGGCTGTGTTGACTGAATATGTGGGCTTCTGATTGTTAAAGCATGTGCTCCTAGAATTGCTCTACAGACACGGATACTCTTTCGGAGTATCCGTGTCGAGCGTTCCTCCTATCTCCTTTACTCGACACGGCTATCCCAAAAGTGCAGCCCTTAAGAGTAATGCTCATGCGTCTTAATACCGTGTGGTCAAACCATAGCACCACCAAATCAGGTGTTGCGTACAAAAAACAACATCACGTTTTGTCATGATATGGTATTTCTACAGCCGGTGTTTTTGAAGAATGCTTTTAATTAGGCTGTTGTGTGTAGTTCACTGCTGCATTTCCCTGCGGTGAAATGCTCGACTCGCATAGGAACGTTTTAATTTTGTTGGCTACACGTGTAATTATATTCCTATTGTAACATTCGTGGTGTTAACACGTGCCTTTTGAGAGTGTTCCTCGGCAGAGATCCTTATAAAGCTCAGAGCGCATTGTGAAACAACTTAGGAGCCGTACCATTGCCCTTTAGTATAATCATTAGTCCAACCTTTTAAATAATTACTGTTATTACAGAACATTTGTTCATTTTCTTTAATCTCGACAGTCAATAGCTGTGTGAAGCATTATTTCGCGTCACTATGGATCGCTTATGCACGAGGCCTTGTAATTGAACGTGGGGGGTTTGCGCAGCGCACGGCTCGTCCCGCAGTTACGTGAGGCCACCATCTTCTCGCCCGTGCACAATTATATTTATGGTTCGGTTTGGAGTTAAATCACTGACCGGACAGTTCAACCCTTGCAGAATTTTCAGCCGGGATTTATGAAAGAGCTCAGTCTTTTGAACGAGGGAACGCGGAACGGCTGGTGACATCAACGTTTGTTAGCCGGGAAGGGTGGCGCTCGTCAATAACATAACCACATCGAGGTTGGTGCATCACTCGGAAATCCGAACTCTAAGTGCTTGGGCCTTCTGATCGACAGAGTAACAGTGTCTTACCGGCAAACCGCACCGTACTGTGCCGGCTTACTGTCACTTCTGACCGTACGTGAGAATTGCAAAGACCTCATTGAACGCCGTCCTGTTTTTTCTTCCACCTCACAGAAGAAGGAATGGCTCTGCCTGACGTGCAACACGGAGCGGCTCATGTCGGGGCAGCTCGGAGACCTGGACGCCCCGGGTCTCCCTCCGCAAAAGTCCGTGCCACCGTCTCCCCAAAAGCAGCCTCCGTCGTCTGCGTCGCCATCCTCATCTCCGTTCAAGTCCCCGGCCAAGCAAAGCCAGGGGCAGCAGCCAAACGAGCGGGCGCATGCAGGTGTGACATCAGTTGCGGCAGCAGGAGCTGGGCCGTCGGTTGTGGAGCCCCCCGTGGGGCCGCCGGCATCGGCCCTGCCCCCGCCGCCGTCGTTGGACGGTGTGCACCATCAGCCCGGCGGAGGGGGCTCGGCGGACGTAAAGCCGGGGCTGCCGGCGGCACAGAAGATGGATGTGCAGCAGCAGCAGCCTGGCACGGTAAGCTGTTACAGAATCACACGGTGAATAATAATAATTCACCACTTATGAAGTGCCGCGCAGCTTTCGTTCATTCTCGGATGGATCGAGAGAGAATGACTTAGAGGCGGGTGGAACCGCAAAGAGGCTGGGGAGGGGGCATGCAGTCACACGGTAAGCCGGAGCCTATATACTGCGTCAGCTATATATTATGATGTTATTAGCCAGATAGTGAAATCCGGAGTACCCAGCCAAAATACATGCTGGCACGGAGAGAATACATAACCTCCACACAGAAAGGAACCTGAGGCGAGATTTGAACTCGGGTCTTTCTTGACGCGGTGCCGCCCGGTCAAAATGTGTTGTGTAGCCGGTACAGATATTAAACAAAAATGCCATTCTGTGTTGGCAGTGGTGCCTACACATAATAAACAAAAATAAATACTTGACAATACTGCCCCGAAGAGGAAAATATATAAAAGCATATAGACGCTTTCTGCTATGAAGAATGGCCATCACAAATTTGTACATGTGTGATTTCCTATATAGAGCAGTGTTATCGAGGACTATGGGTTTTAGTGCGTGTCATTTTGGAAGCGTTCCGTAGGCCTGGCCACACCTACAGCGCCCACGATTCTCAGCATTCGCTGCAAGCGTGTGAGGTTCAGAGAGGAAACGGATAATCCCACACCAACAACCCGACAATAACAAGAGAGGTCTCGCAAACAAGACGCATGGCGTATGTTCTTGTAATGGGTAGGCTGCAGGCATTGCATTTCAAACCTAGGAACCCGTGCAAATAAACATCCAGTTTGTTGTTTAGTTTGGTAAAGAGACTTTGGAAATATCAGCCTGTCTACGTGATCCATCGCTGACACACCTGTTAGGCATAAGCATGTTCAAACATCTTTTGAATATTGGCCTGTGACTAGAAATCATAAACTAAATTACTATTGACAATTCACAAGAAAGGTTTTATTGCCTCGCTTGTTATTCTGCCGATAACGGAATGACCGGAATGACCGTCGTATATTATTTTACAGGGAGTGGCAGCCGCTCAAGCGCAGAAACAGCCCGAGATCCAGGTAAAAGATGTAGCGTCTGACAAGAAGAAACAGGCCGGAGGCAAACGGTCTGCGGTCACGTCAGACAAGGACAACAAGAATCTCCTGCAGAAGCCCAAAGCCAACAGCAAGGGGCAAGACAAGATGAGGCAGGGCCTGCAGCGGCACGGGGAGGTCCGGGACAGACGGCAGAGGCCTCGCTCGCTCTCCATCACGCCGGAGTCGTACAGCTCCGGCGAGGAGGACGCGCAGGACACGCAGGAGGTGGACGAGGGGGTGATGGACATGGACAGCGCCTTGAGGAGCCACTCGGACACCAGCCGCCGGGAGAGCCTCGACTCGCTGGACGAGGAGCTGGCGCGCATCCAGCGGCACGACATGGTGGAGGACAGCAGCGAGAGCACGCCGTCGCCGCTGCCCTACGGCAAGGGCTTCGTGACGACGGCGGCGGCGGCGGGGGCCGCGGGGGCCGCGGAGGGGCCGGCGCCGGCGGCCGGGGCCGCTCAGGGCCAGGCCGGCCAGCAGGCCCGAGGCAAGGAGCAGGCGCAGCCCGAAGACGAGGACGAGGATTTCATCCGCAGGCAGCTGCTGGAGATGAGCGCCGACGAGGGGGGCTCCGCGTCCGAGGAGGACGAGGAGGAGGAGGAGGAAGAGGAGGACGACGACGACGACGCCAAGGGGCGGCCAGCGGGCGAGAGCGGAGAGAAGAAGGCGTACAAGAAGAAGGACGCGGAGAAGGGGAACGAAGCGAAGTTCGGGCAGTATCAGGACGCGGGCGGCCTCGGGTCGGCCGGCAGCCCCGGCGACGACGCGTTCTTCGACAAGGAGCCGGAGCTGGAGATGGAGAGCCTGACGGACACGGCGGAGGACAGGTCCCAGGGAGACGGCTCCTCCAGCTACCCGGCGGCGTCCAGCGTGACGCCGGGCAGCGGCACCTCGCCGTCCGTGTCGTCGCTGGAGGAGGACAGCGACGGGAGCCCCAGCCGGCGACGCAAACCCGAGGAGGTGAAGAAGCAGCGGAAACCCAAGCACCACGCGCACGGCCCGCAGCTGCCCACCATCGAGGACTCGTCGGAAGAAGACGAGCTGCGGGAGGAGGAGGAGCTGCTCAAGGAGCAGGAGAAGCTGCGCGAGCAGGAGCTGCAGCAGCGCAAGAACCTGGGGCGCAAGTCGAAGCGCGACAAGGAGGAGCTGAGGGCTCAGAGGCGGCGGCGCTCCCGGGCGTCCCCCAGCAACCTGTCGCCCATCGAGGACGCGTCGCCCACCGAGGAGCTGCGGCAGGCGGCCGAGATGGAGGAGCTGCACCGCTCGTCCTGCTCCGAGTACTCGCCCAGCATCGAGTCGGAGCCCGAGGGCTTCGAGGTCTACACGGAGAAGCTCTACAAGCTCCAGCAGGAATTCAACATGCTGACGGCGCAGTCGCTGAGCAACGTCGGCGGCCAGGAGGGCGCGGAGCCCGGCCGGCTCCAGCGAGACGACACGTCGGACAAGCTCCTGCGCAGCGCCGAGGAGGTCTACGAGGAGATGATGAGGAAGGCCCGGCTTCTGCAGAGTCAGCATTCGGGCCACCAGGAGTTCACGCAGGTTGCCGACGGCAGCCAGTGCGACGACCCGTCGCAGCAGACCGACCTGGCCGACAGCGGGCAGGACTCGCTCTACAGCATGGACGAGGACATGGAGAGGGGGCCCCACGGGTGGCAGTCGGTGGGGCCCTCCAAGAGCTCCAACGAGATCTACGACGAGATTTCCCAGCGTCTTCAGGAGCTGCAGCAGAACAACAGGTCGTACAGCACCACGTCGCTCAAGCTGGAGCTGCGCGGCAAAGAGGAGAGCGACAGCGGCAACATCTCGGCCAGTTACTCGGACACCGCCCTGGTGTCCAAGGGGGACAAGAAGCTGCTGGACGCCGACGCCGCCTACGACGAGCTCATGAAGAGGCACCAGGAGATGCTGACGCCGGGGACGAGTCCCACGCAGCCGTCCTCCCCGGCGACGCCGCCTCACCACATGGAGCACACGGCCATCTGCTTCCCCACGCAGATCGTGTACAACAACCAGAGTGTGCCGGCCGTGCAGATCACGCAGCACTTCTCGACCGACGACGACGCCCCCGCGGGCCCCGCGACGGGGGCGACGACGGCGGCGGCGGCGGCGGCGGCGACGACGGGGAATCAGCCGGGCAGGGGAGCGGTCACGTCTGCGGGGCCGCCGGCGTACGGCAGGTCCTCTCAGAGCTCGTCCGCCTCAATAACCAAACAGTCGTCCGTGGACTCTGCGACGGCGCAAGGCCCCGCGCCGTCGTCGACGCAGGCCGCGGTGGTTCCGGCGACGAAGGCCTCCGCGTCCGTCACGCCCTCCGCTCGCCTGACCAGGCAGCAGAGCCTACAGGGCAAGCCTACCGGGTTCGCGGCCGACGCCAAGAAGCAAGCGCAGGGAGCGTCGTTGCAGCGGTCCAGCTCCGTCACGTCCGACGTTTACGAGTCGACGCCCGACGCCGCGGCGGCTTCCGGGAATCCGAGCCAGCAGGGTCAGAGGGGCGGCAGTGGCGCGCGGCAAGGAGGGCATTCCGGCTACGTAGCGGGCGCCTCCGTGAACAGCGCCGGCGTCTCGATGGTGAACAGGACGTCGCAGACGGGCGTCGTGCCCGGCGCCAACATGAAACACGCGCAGACGAGCACGATGCCCGTCGGCGGCGCCGTAATGGACCTGAGGTCGTCCTCCAAGGTCACCGAGCACGTCATGACGGATGGCGGGATGGACCTGACTTCTTTCGGCGGGGAGGGCCGGCGGTACTCGCTCCCGAGCGAGGACTCGGTCCGGCACGTCGTCTCGTCGGGGATCGTGAACCTGAGCGCCGTCGGCTCGGAGCAGCCGGCCGGCGTGTTCAACCCGGCCACGCGCGCCTCGGGGGCCTACGGCGCCGCGTCGCAGCCGCCGCCGTTCCAGCCGGGCGAGGGCACGGGGCACAAGCCGCTCGACCTGGTGTCCGGCTGCCCGTCCCGCGGCTCGGTGGCGGCGGCGGAGGCGATGCGAGCGCAGCCCAGGTCCGTGACGGCCACCGCCGTCCAGACGGACAACGACGAGGAGGAGGACGAGGAGGAGGAAGACGCCGCCGAGACCCCGAAGCGGCACGGGCGGCGGGGCGCGCCCGAGGAGGGCGGGCGGCGCGGCGGAGCGAAGCCGCGCGACATGGTCGTCACGATGGACGAGTTGGCGAGCCGGCCCGTGACGCGGCTCGCCAGCAGGGACGTCGCCACCGACCCCGTGGACCTGACCGGCGGCCGCGAGGAACGGCGTGCCGTGTGCTGCGACGTCGTCTACAAGTTTCCGTTCATGAAGTCGGCCAAGAAGGAGCGGTCGTCCCCGGGCGTCCCGATCACGCCGCCGCCGCACCACCGCTTCGACCCCACGCACTACTACTACCCCGAGATGCCGCCGCCGCCGCCGATGAATCCCAACTTCGTGCTCAGCCCGATGAAGTCGTCCTTTTCGGACACGAACCTCGCCGACATCGGCATGTTCTCCTACAGGAGCAGGAACAACGTGGAGTTCGATGGGAACGGCTCCGTGGTCGACCTGACGTCTAGGAAAGGGATGCAGCGGAAGCCGGAAGGAGCCGAGTTCCGATACGACAGCATGTACGGCTCGTCCTCGGATCTCCGGTGGAACCAGGAGGAGCAGGACTACTACATGAGGCCCATGAGACGCTACAACTCCGACCTCAACATATCCAAGCTGGACCCCGAGTTTGACTACTACGGTCGGAACATGTACAGCGTGAGGCAGGCCAATGCGGGCTCCTGGCAGTCCACCGCAGACACCATCAGAGAGATCAACAAACTGTGCTCCGAGCTCAACGCCCTGCAACAAGAGTGGACGGCGTACAGCGACCAGAGGGAGACGGTGCAGTTCGGCATGAGCCAGGCGAGCGCCATGCCGCCGTCGTTCGCCTCCCGCCCCCAGCCAAATGCGCCCATGGGCATGAAGGTCAATCAGCCGTTCGGCGGGCAGCTCGGTCAAATGATGCCGAGGGCTCAGATGGGACAGTCGCCGTACACGCTGCACAGCCAGTCTCTACACGGGCAGTCTCTACACGGACAGTATTCAGACACGGTCAACAAGCAGCTGGGCCTGTCGGGCTCGTTCCGGACCCCGGGCGGGCTGCTCTACTCGACCATCACGACGCCGATCCTGTCCACGCTGCCCATCACCACGCAGCCGGCCTCCATCATGCCGTCGCCCTACAAGGACAGCTACAGGTCCACGTTCGTGGCGGCGCCGCTCGGCCCACTGAACCCGCGCTACCCGCTCAACCGCTTCCCGGCTCCGGCGTACCCGCGGCCGGTGGGGATGCCGATGCCGCGGCAGGTGCTGCCTCCGCTGGCGTACCCGGTGAGGGCCGCGCAGGTCGAGCGGCCCGTCGGCAGCGTCGCCAGGATGGAGTCGGCACCGCTCGTCGACAAAGCCGGCGCCGCCGTGGCGCAGATGAGGCCCCCGCAGCCGGCCGCCACCGTGCCGCCGCAGTTCCACCAGGGCGGCGCGGCCGGCGGCGCGCCGAGCTACGCCCCGCCGGCGGACAAGCCGCCGGCGGGGCGGCACGCGGCGCCCGGCTCGCCGTACCACGCCGCGGCCGAGCAGGGGGCGGCCTTCGCCAAGCAGCAGGTGCAGCCGATCCCGCTCATCAAGGGGGTGGCCACGACGGCCCATCAGCCCGTCACGTCCGTGGTGCCCGTCATGCACATGGGCGTCTCCGACCCCGGCCTCAACCTGACGGCGGCCGAGAAGGCGGCGCCGGCGTGCGAGCGCGGGGAGCGGGCGGCCGCGGGGCGCGCCGCGGCGCCCCCGCTCCCGGCGACGCCGCCGGCCGCCAGGGCGCTCGACGCCGCCAAGGAGAAGGAGGGCGAGGAGGCGAGGGCGGTGACGCAGAGCGCCCAGGAGGAGGCGAGGCGACTGCGGGAGGACGAGGCCAGGAAGAAGGCGGAGGACGAGGAGCGCAGGAAGAGGGAGCACGAGATTCACAGGATGCGGGAGATCGAGGAGGCGCGCAGGAGGAACGAGGAGGAGCAGCGGAGGCTGCGCGAAGCGGAGGAGGTGCGGCGGAGGGAGCAGGAGCAGATCCAGAAGAAGCACATGGAGCAGCAGCTGCTGATCCAGCAGGAGATCCTGGAGATCGAGAAGCTGAAGCAGAAAAGGATCCACGAGGAGCTGGAGCGCGACCGCCTGGAGATGAAGCAGCGTCTCGATCAGGAGAAGAGGCTCATGGAGCAGGAGCTGCAGGACCTGCAGAAGATGAAGCAGCACATTTTCCAGCAGCAGCAGGAGGAGCGCCAGGCTCAGATATCGCTGCAGCAGGAGCAGATGGCTCAGCAGCGCATGCAGATCGAGAAGATTCAGCAGCTGCAGCAGCAGCTTCAGCAACAGCTGCAGGAGCAGAAGGTCAGGCAGGTCGGCCCCGTGACGTTCGCCCACGACCCGGCGGCCGGGCGGTGGACGCCGCAGATGGTCCAGGAGATGGAAGCCCAGGGCATCGCGAGCGGCCACTACTGGCACGGATCGCCCCACGCCATGACGATGACGTCCGAGAAGGAGAAGGCGGCCAGGGGCCAGGGCGAGGGGCTTCCTCAGCAGCACCCGCGCCACCCCATGGCCATGTCGGCGTCGGACATCCCGAGCAAGGACAGCGGCTACAGGGGCAGGAAGCCGGCGCGGCGGCGGAGCTCCGTCTCGGGGCCGAGGGCCTCCTACGACGAGGACGATGACGACGAGGCGGGCGTGCCGCACGGGTTCCGGGCGCGGAGGTCCAAGATGGACAGCGGGGTGCAGACGGACGACGAGGACGCGGAGCGCGGCTTCGAAGGCGGCCGGCGGCGGCGGGCGGCGCGGCGCGGCGTCGACTGCGGCGTGCAGACCGACGACGACGACGACGACGCCGGCGACGACTGGAGCCACGCGTCCCGCCGCCGCCGCCCGCGCTCGGCCAGGTGCGCGGACGCCTGCGCCGAACCGGACAAGTGCCGGGCCGCGTCGCGCTCCACGTCCAGCATCGCCGTGCAGACCGTCGCGCACCGCTCCGCGCAGACCGAGCCGGACGACATGGCGCGCTGCCCGGCCGTCGCCTTCCCCACGCTGTCGCGCACCGAGATCGTGCACCACATCTCGGCCCCCGAGCGCGGCGCCAAGGGCGGCAGCCTCGCCTGCCAGACCGACCCGGAGGCCTGCGTGCCGTTCTCCCAGCAGCAGCAGCAAGCGGCCGCGGGAGCCGCAGGCCAGAGCGTCTACTCTAAGGGCTGCTCCTACTCGACGGCGGCGCAGCAGCAGCAGCAGCAGGGCTCCGCGTCCTCGGCCTACAGGAAGCGACCCGCCCCTCTCGAGATCGGCTACGCGGGCGCCGGGCAGCAGCTGCCCGACTCGTGTGGGCACCAGCAGACGTCGCCCAAATCCCCCAAGGTGCTCTACTCGCCCGTCTCCCCCGTCGGGCAGAGCAAGTCGGCGCCGTTCGGCTCCTACGACAAGCAGCACCGGGCGGCGCACGTTTCCCCGCAGAAGCACGCGGTGGCGGCGGCAGGTGCCGCCCCGCGCGTCATCGTCCACCACTGCTCGGCCGACACCAAGCCCCTGGAGAGCGGTGGGGCCTACCAGAGCGCTTCCCAGCAGGTACCGGCGGCCGCCCAGCACCACCGTCTTCTTACGTTAGGCATATGATTGCTGTTTTGTAAGCGATGCGTTGGTGGATGGGTAGCCAGTGTAGAATGTCCGTGCATTTTGTGGTTGGTTGGTCGCCCGCTTTGGTGTTGAGGACTGGACGTGCTAGGTTGTTTTGGAGACGTTGCAGTTCGGCGCACTATTGTTTCGTGATTCCTGTGAGTATAGCGTTGCAGTAGTCAAAGCGGCTGGCGATGAGGGTGCAGGCGATGGTCTCTGCTGTTTGGGTGGAGATTAGTGGACGGATTCGCCAGAGTGCTCGTAGGTGGTAGTTGCAGGATCTGGTGATATTGTTTATGTGGGTGCTGAAAGTAAGTGTGGGGTCTAGTGTTGTTCCCAGAATTTTTAGGTGAGCTGAGGGTGCAATGTGAGAGCCGGCGATGCAGAGATGTTGGGGGAGCTGAGTGTTGGCGAGGCGCTTGCTAGTGCTGAGGTATATTGTAACTGGTTTGTTAGGATTGAGCAAGAGCTTGTTGTGCTGTAGCCATTTCTTTAATAATAATAATAATAATTTCAATTTATATAGCGCCTTTCACCCGAGGGTCCCAAAGCGCTGCACAAGGGCCGCGAAGAGGACGGCTGTAGTGCAGGATTCTAGGTTGCTTGTGTTATCGGGTGAGGTAAGGGTAGTTTAGAGTTGGATGTCGTCGGCGTAGGTGTGGTGCCGTATGCCGTGACTGTCGATGAGGTGGCTGAGTGGTGAAATGTAGGCGGTGAAGAGTAATGGTGATGGTACGGAGCTTTGAGGGACCCCGCTTGAGGATATGGTGATGGGTGTTGTTGAGGTGCCTAGTTTGATAATAGTTAATAATAATAATTTTTTATTTATAACGCGCACATATTCATTCTCTGTCGAAGGTACTCATTCGACAGTCATCGGGGTCTAGTGTTGGTGACTTAAGTAGTGGGGTGATTTGACCAAGTTTTAATTGAGATGGAAAGTTCCGGTGGTGAAGGCTGCGTTAGCTAGTTTGGTGATAATGTTGGCTAACTGGACTGAGCAGTCTTCTTCTTTGCGATTCTTCGAAGCACGATGGTCAGCTTCTGGACATCGTTGTCTTTCAGCTCGGCTTCGAAGTGGTTTGGTAGAATTCGCAGGCAACACCAATTATTACCTGACAGGGATCGCGACGTGAACGCTTCTACCTTGACGCCCGACGGAGCAGTGCTTTAGTGCGATGTTAGGAGCGATGTGGAGAGGTGAGGTCTTGGTTGTGGCTTCAGTGAGTGCGAGTGTTTCCTGGATTGTGACCGGGGCGAGGATTGAGATGGTGCTGGGGGTAGTGTGTGGTGAGGTGGTTTCGGCTTTTGTCGATGGTGCGATTTTATTATTACAGCAGACACAACAAACAGGCAAATTGACAAAAATAAATGCAAATAAAAATATATAAAAATAATACATTTACCAGTTAACTGCGAAGCATTATTTGTTTTCGTGCGCAAACACTCTAGCTAATTGTTTGTTTGTCCATTTGGTAGCATCAACATCCCTGTGTCCAAAACCCTGGTTTAATCGCAGGAATCTGCTTGGTATTAGCTCAGTGTTGGCGGCTGCTGTTCGCCCTGATGTGGCCGAGTGGCTCGGCCACATCAACATCCATTATCTGCTCACTCCCACACTCTCCCGTGCCTCCCGCTAGCTCCACAATGCGGCCTCATTCTTCAGTCGTTCTTCAATGTCACTCCTGCTTGTGTGATGCGACCTTGTACTGCGCCCTTTCCTGTCCATATTCCTGACGCTATGAATGCCTTGCCTCCACTTCTGCTTGTCCTCGATTTCACCAAATTTGCCATTATTATAATTTTCATGAAAATAAAAACCTGGAAAAATAATCATAAACCTGGAAAAATAATCATGAAGCAGTGAATGCTAAAGAATGATTACGGCATAAATACAGGATACTGAAATGTTTACCCGCCAAAACCCCCGTGGAATCGAACCCAGGATGTTCTTGCTGTGAGGCGGCAGCGCTACTCACTGCGCCGCCCTGCAACCACATTAATTTAAATCTTTATTGTCATCAATTGGTGCTGCCTATGCTGCCTACGCTCGCTCATGTTACGATGCAATAATCCTCTTGGACTTGTTTATTCTCATCGTACTGTTACACTTTTCACTTCCTTGTTTAAGATGAATGTACCGGAGTTATGAGTCACTTTTGTCCCGTGCAATACTGTATGCGACTGTTCACCTTATGATTATGGTTAAGGTTTCATCCTTGCTCAACGGAATGCTGCCAATTCGTCGTGTTACCCTGTGATTTTATATATTGTTTCCGTCGTTTAGCCGGGAACGTGTGTTGTGTCGCAGGAATCAAGCACGCGGAAGCTTGCTGGCTCACTGGGTATTTTCTGCCGTAGTAATAATAAACACCTCTCCGTGTCACCGTTCCTCCCCAGGAGAAAACCCAGCAGAGCCCGTCGTCGGCGCGCAAGGTGAAGAGGACGCTGCCGAACCCGCCGCCCGAGGAGCTGCTCCCCGCGTCCGCTCAGCTCCTCGCCTCGATGGGACGCAACCTGTCGGGCCAGATCACGCCCGTGCAGCGCGACAAGCTGCTCAAGGAGATCAACAAGGAGCTGGAGCTCGTGGAGAAGGAGTCGGTGAAGCTGCGGCAGAAGCAGGCCGAGCTGGACGAGGAGGAGAAGGAGATCGACGCCAAGCTCAAGAACCTGGAGCAGGGCGTGCTGCGCAAGCCGGACGTCCCCGGCAAGGAGGCCGCGCCGACCACCACGAGCGCGTGGGCCAGCATCATCGAGGAGTCGGTCGCGGCCGAGGTGACCAGCAGCAGCAGCATCGGCGGTATCGGCGTGGGCGGCGTGGGCGGCGTCGGCGGAGCCATCGGCTCCGTGAGGTTGGACGGACCCAAGACGACTCAACAACAACAGCTGCAGCAGCAGCAACAGCAGCAGCATTCGAGCTACGCGCTAACGAGCGCCCACTTCACGCAACCGTCGGCCTTCATCCCGTACCAGCAGCCCGCCTCCCACGTGCCTCCGACGCTGTACCCGCAGCAGCCGGGATACCAGCAGCTAGGCTACCAGCAGGTGGGGCAGTACCAGCCGCAGCCGCCGCAGATGCACGGGCAGACGGCCTTCTACGGGCAGAGCGGCGTGCCCGCGTACCAGGGCGTCGTGGCCGGCGCCGTGGGATACTCGACGCTGCCGCACGCGCACGCCTACCCGCAGCCGTTCGCTCAGCCGTACCAGGCGCAGCCGTGCGTGCAGTACCAGCCGCAGCAGCCGCAGCAGCCGCAGGCGGCGTACGGGCAGAGCCAGCCGCCCGCGCAGGCGCCCGCGCTGTATGCGGCCCCCGTCGCCGCGCCGCAGGCTCCGGTCGCGCAGCTCGGCAAGCAGCAGCAGCAGCCGGCGAAGCAGACCGTCCTGGCCGACCTGGAGCCCAAGCTGATGACCAACTACGAGGTGGTGCCGGGGCTGCCGCTGCTGGCGGGCTCCTCGTCGACGGCGCCCTCATCCGCGGCGGAGGCGGCGGCGGCGGCGGGAGGCGGCGGCGGCGGCGGGCGCTACGAGCAGGCCGAGCTGAGGCTGCCGGGCGACGACAAGGGCAGCCCCGCGTCCAACGTGTCGGCCGAGTCGTTCTACTCCGACCTGGAGCAGAGCATCCCCAGGAACTACGTGATGATCGACGACATCAGCGAGCTGACCAAGGTCTCCGGCGGCGGCGGCGGCTCGCTCGCCGGGAGCGGCCGCGACGGAGGGGCGTCGTCGCAGGCCAAGGCCGAGCGTCAGAAGTCGACGTACGACAAGCGTCGAGCGGACGCCGCCCCCGCGGCTTCCGAGCGCCAGAAGCTGCCGCTGCAGTCGTCGTCGTCGTACGAGCGCGCGGCGGGGGACGCTCCCGTCGCGTCGTCGGTCTCCTCGCACCAGCTCTACTCGTACGACAAGGACGCGGAGCCGCCGGGGGACTCGTACGAGCAGCAGAGGTGCACCAAGAACCACCACCACCACCACCAGCGGTCCAAGAACCACGACGACTACGGGTCGACCTCCTCCACCTACGGCTACGACGACGGCGACTACAAGCAGTCGGCGAGGCGCCCCGACAAGCACGGCTCGGGCCGCAACTCGGCGCACAAGCAGGTTTCGCCGTCCTTCTCCTCCGCGGTCATGTCCAAGCGCGGCAAGCACAAGAAGCAGAGCGCCGAGCAGAAGATGTCGACGTTCTCCCCGATCGAGGAGTCCAACGACGGCGAGGCCGACTACGCCTACTACGGCGGCGGCGGCGGCGGCGCCGGCTCCTCCGGCTCCAAGGGCTCGGTGTCGTCTCGCGCGCGCAAGCTGCAGGACGACATCACCTACGGCCTCAAGAAGAACATCGGCGACCAGCAGAAGTACGGCGGCGTCCCGTCGCGCAGCCGGAGCCACGGCGACCCCGACAAGTACTACGGCGGCGGCGGCGGCGACGGCCGCTCGCAGCACCCGTCGCACTCCGCCGAGCCCTACTCGTACTCCTCGCAGGGCCCCAAGCCCCAGTCGAAGAGCGGCAGCCGGGGATACGCCGGCAAGTACGAGTCGGACGAGGGGCCGTACGCGCCGTACGGCGGGGGCGCCGGCGGGGGCGGGGGCGGGGGGGCGCCGTCGCGGTCGCGTTACTCGGACGCCCCCCACTCGGCGGCGGCGTCGTCGTCCCACTCGCGCTCCAAGTCGGGCGGCGTGGGCAAGGGCCGCTCGTGCGGGCCCGCGCAGACCTCGGAGGAGGAGGTGGTGGTGCGCAAGCCGTCGCGCGCCGCTGGCCCCCCGTACGCGCCGCCCTCGGTGGCGGCCGCGGTGGCGCGCGACTCGTTCGGCTCGAGCCACTCGCTGCCGGAGGTGCAGCGGCACGGCAAGCCCGAGGCGCGGCCGCAGCGCGGCTACGAGCGCGACGCCGTGTTCCTGCCCGACGACGCGCAGCACGCCATGTCCGACAGCGAAGGTGGGTTTCTCTTCCTTCCGAGAGCGACGTTTTGGGCCGGGATTCGGCCCCCGCGGCACGGTCGGCCGAGCTTCTTTTTTGCGGATTACGATACGTCCAGGAGCTAATCGTCAACGTGGAGGCCCGCTTGCCGGGAGAGGGCTTCAGGGGAGAGTCGGTGCGATCCCACTGTTCCGTTGACGGAGCGCAGACCGCGCCGGTTCACGGTGCGGTTCGCCGTTTGTTGCCGCGCTAATGATAGGGTTTGCGGTAATTCCTCCTCACGGTGTGAATGGAAAGAGTCACGAGCCTTGGGACGTTGTTGTATCACGCCAGTAGCCGTACAATGAAAAATCGCAGGCGTTTTCGATTTTTGAAAACAACCATATGTTTTTTTAATTGCCGTTGTGTTGTCTGCTCTGTCGTGTAGACACAATTTGTGGTGAATATTTGTTGTGACCTCATGCTTCCTGTGCCCTGATTGTGCGCGCAATGTCTGTTATAAATGTTTTCATCTGCTTGTCCAACATTGAGTTTTTAAACGTCACGAATTATACTAGTGGTCACAGTGAACGCCCCTTGAAATGTTCCCAATTTTGAGAGTAGTTAGAGCGTACACCTAAACACCTGATCCGCCCAGGATCACCAGTGACAGAGTGTTGCTAGCACCCGTTCAGGCCCAGCACAACAATCTCCCAATGATATTTATATGTTAGGCTAAGTCAACCTAAAAGCGAGGTCCAGTCCAGACTTCTATGCAGTCGACGTCTGGTCAGGGTGGTAGTCATCTGGGCAGAATTGTCCTCTACCAGTGTGCCCCACACAGTCGGTGGAAATTCCACATTCTCATGGTTGGAGCCAAAATTTTCATGAAATGGTCACAATTGACTTTCTACAAAGCTGTGCTCATTTGATCGGCCGTCGAAGATTGAGCAACACGTCGAGTCGATTCCCAGCCGCGATATTCAGCTGCAGCCTCCCCTTTACGAGTCTAAGCTCAGAGTGCCGAAGCCCTGTGCCACTCAGGCACCGACATGCGGTATTGACGGAGCATCTCAATATCCGGCAGTCACATCCAGACTCTCAATGTTGGGCCAGCGCGCGTGATGCTCAGAAGGCTGCGCGTGCCGTGCGTTGTCTTAATCGACCTGTTCTTGCATGCATTTGGATTAAAGAGTGGCATTTGCCTTTCGAAGCATACCACCTGCGGGGCGAGGAAACGGACTGGTTCGAGAAGCCCCCGGAGGTGGCCCATCAAGAGCCAGTGGCGGCCGCCCTCCCTAAGCCACAGACGAGCGATAAACCCATCAAAGTTGGCCATGAATCAAAGGCGCCTCCCGCTAGCAGCGTCGCCAAGGTAAGCGGTGGCACGAGGCGGGTATCGTGACGTGGGCCGCGACGGCCGCTTAGCGCTTGAAAGCCGGTGGCAAGGTACCCGCCCGGCTTCAAAAGCCACTCACGAGCAGCGGGGCGTCGCTCAGAGTCCGCACCACCGGTCGCGACGCCACCACCGCCGGGTCACGGTGCGGCGCGCTCTGCTCCCTCCGTGCGGCGCTTTGTCGATACATTTCATTCGTCGATACGTTTCATCGGTCCGCACGATCTTCTCCCTATCCTTCCACCTCCCCTCCGTGTGTCTGCACGTCTCTCCTCTCCTTCGTCCGTTCATTGTATCCGTCTGTTCATGTGTCTTGTCGTCCATGCGTCCGGCTGTCCGGCTGTCCGCCCGCGATTACGAGTACCGCAGAGTCACGTGGTCTGCTGCTGACGACATATGGCGCGTTAGAAAAATTAGAGATGAAGGGTCTAATCAGAATTACATAATACAGAGCAAGGACAAATGAAATGACCTGGAAGGCTTTGTCCCGAGTCTACACAGTGTGGTCAAGTTGACATTCGAGAAATTATGAATAGACTCAAACTCCCACCAAAGGACAAGGATAAGTGGCAATTAGTTAACCTTTTTTCTTCTTCCAGGTAATAACAAATATTACCTGTGCAGCCATTGTCAAATTAACATGAATAATGGAGCAGGGACACCCATTTAAATGGGAGCCATTTGAGACCTTCGATTAGGGGCAGCGTCGGTTCACAGCGGCCTGCGTGGCGCCTTCTCCCGCGTGTTCACACCCGCGTCCCGGCTCGCGCCGCCACCGCGTTCTCCACGCAACCATTATCGCCACCGAGGTGACTCATTAAATCACCGTCTGCCTGAGATAGTCGGGTGGCCCAGAGGTCGGAGCTCTGAGCCGGCACTGCAAGGAGCCTGGGTTATAATCCGGGCAGCACGGGCAGCGACACCGTCTAAGCTGAGTTCCAGTGAGTTGGGAGTTGATGGTCTCGGCTTGTAACCAACAACTGAACAAGTAAAATCACGTTATAGTTTACATGCTACTTTTCTTTGCTAATTGTAATTTCTGAGGTTTAAAAAAATACTGATTTGACTGCCTTGTCAAAAAAATTACTTGCATTATATTACATTATATAATGTAGAGTAAAACCTTCATTTTTAATGGACTTATATACAAAGTAATGACCGTATCTTATAACAACGTACATATATTATGAACACCATTAAATAGAGTAATACATTAATCCAACAGCAGTAATAAAAACACGAATAAAATGACATCCTTTCCATTATTTCCAGTTCAGACTGCTGTCTCGGAAGCAGCAGACAGCATCCGTTGCTTTGGAAGTATGTTAAATAGAGGTCCGTCACATCGATGTTTTACTGCTAAGATATGTTTTGAATTGTGGGTTTTTGGAGGTCAGGGGTCCCCGCATCACGGCAGCTGGTCCCCGTGATGCAGTCTCGTGAACTCTCATCTCGCGGCAGAGTGTGCCGTGAGATAAAAATTGTCACGTGAAATGTTTTACAGGAGTCGGGTAAAAAAACCCATTCCGCGACCGTTAGCGCGGAATTCTAAATTTAGGATTTGTGTCACGCTGCGATGGCGATAGCGGACTAAAAATATAATAGGAAAAGAGGACTAAAAAACATATTTATTTCTGTAACCCTCCCTACATAATAATAATATCTAATAAAACCTTTCCCATCTAATAGCGTGCAGACCAGTGTGGCCAGCCACAGCTACATTCAATCACCATCATGCAATTATTACCATTATATTCTGTTCCGTCGTTGTTTGCCGCTTGGCGTAACAGGTGGCCACTTACAGCTCCTAGCTCCCTGTGTTTTGGATTGGCTGGGCCGCGTAACCTGCTGTCCCCTTCCCTGCATGATCGACAACGTAGAGCGGTTAGAGCAACGCGGTTCACGCTCGAGAAGATTGGGCCGAAGTGCTGCAGGAGGACTCAGAGCTGAGTGGACTTGACAGCGGCTGGTACCGGCAGCCTCGTGATTGGCCTTCTTTAGAAGGGGCTCTTGAAAGACGCTATGGGGCTCTTGACGGCAGCCGTGCTGCAGCAGCAATCGCGAGGCCGAGGAGTGACGCTCACAGCGTCGAGCAGCTGTCAGCGGGAATACCGGTGCCAGGCATTTTAATCCATCAATTAATAATAATAGCGTTTTATATAGCACCTTTCACCCGAGGGTCACAAAGCGCTGCACAAGGGCCGCGAAGAGAACGGCATGTCAACAACGAAAAGTAAATAAAAACCAAAGGAACAAAAACAATGATTAAGGCTGCTTCGAATATACTGAAAGGTCGTGAAACTGGCAATCTTAAGAGCGGCAAAAATCGCCCAAAGGTCGCAATGTAACCCAATAAAGCTATGTCTGTACGATGACCTCGTTGCCAGCAAGCCGTCACTGCACCACACGGCTCAAAGTGCACCTAGCCTGGTACGCGTTCAGTCACTCGGCGGTGAGTGGTGGCCGTCGGCAAGACGGGCGTCAGCCTCGATTGACCTGGCCACGCAGAGGATGGGTTGTCCTCATCGTGTTAATGAGCGTTAGCAATCCCCACTGGCAACGAATGACAGCCCTTTGGGTGAATGTCGGCAAAGGGCTTGAGTATTCACGTAATGTAATTTTTTATAGGGCACTGTTAACTGCACACGTTTGTGATGTAAGTGTTTTATTGTGTTTGCGTGACCCGCGTCCGTTGGCGGTGAGCGCGGTGTGACGCTGCTAACGCCCGGCGTGCGCTGTCTCCCCGGCGGTTCAGCCACCGAGCTCTCAGATGACGGTGACCCCGCAGCCCGTCGCGACCCCGCAGCCCGTGCCGGCCCCACAGCCGGCACAGCCGCTGCATCAAGAGGCTCCTCGCAACCGGCCCATCATCCAGCCGGTGCCCAAGATGACCACGGTGACAGGTAACGCGTGCGTGCGTGTGCGTGTGAGTGGAGAGCATAGGTGTTACTCGCTAACAGCGCTTGACCCTACAGTCTGTTAAGTCTATACGGGGGATCTTTGACTTTTTGATAGTGTAGTGGTTAGAGCTTTTGCGCAATCTAACCCAACAACCCTCGTTTTATCAGCGTGGGATGGATGCTGTCAATGATGGGCTCAGTCCTCCCCGTGACCAGGATTGAACTTGCATCCTTCTGCTAATTGTGACTTGAGCCGTCGCGCCGCAGCAGGTCCCGGCCAGATGTCCTGTTAATGCGGCGTGAGCGATGAGCACGTGTGTCGATGTAGGTTTTCACAGGTCAACTATGAAAATCGCTCTAAACAGCTTCTATTTTGGGAATAGAGAGGAGGAGGAACGCTTGACACAGCTATACCACAAGAGCGGCTCTCAAGAGCGACGAACATTTTGCTAAAATCAATTGTATTTTTTTTCTCCCGTTTTGCCCACCACCCGCTTGGGCAGGAAATGGCATCGGAGCCAAGGCGGCACCTGCCATGGGGAAGGAGGGTGGCCCTGGTAAGGAGCCGGAAATTGGAGCCTACATCAACAAGATGATCCCTGGAGCGGCAGCCGAGCAGGCTGGCAAGCTGGGCGACGGTGAGTGGACGCGCGGCGGCTTACACGCCGTGCTCAAGCCGAGCGATCGGCGCGGTGGCCTATACGGCTACCAGGGCCAGATGCCCGTAGCCTTTGCTCAAGGTCTTGGCCTGGGTGTGTCTCACCGGGCTAATGTTAATGTGAGGGCACTCGGCCAGCACCGCTAAGCTTTTGCGTTTCAGCATTAGGATGGGATGCTCGAGGGACACAATTTCTTTGCTTTGGGCACTAAGCCAGCATTGCCGATTGTCTCCAGTCCGCGATATTGGGCCGGGTGGACCTTAGGGGGAGCGATGCTCCTGACTGGGCTTGGAGCCAGCAAGGCACACTTCTTGGCTTCGACGTTGTGGATGGCTCGCTCCTCGGGGAGTGATTTTCGTGCCAGCAAACCGAGCGAGTGCTGCCGAGGTCGTGGGTTCAAGACTTTGGGCTGATGGTTCTCAAGTGGGTGATGCTTGGGACGGGACACTGAGGCCAAACTGCTTGCCCACGCTCGGACTTGTTAATTGTTTTCGTAGGAAGTTTGTTTCAGTGGAATGAGCAGTCACCGCTGATTGAACAAAAACCAAACTGGATAGAGCCGCCTTCACAGTCACAGTTTGTTGTCGGCTAGACTGAGACAAACATGTAGGTTTTTATGGCTTGATGTATGAGAATTGCTATTAAGAGCTGCTCGTTTGGAATAGCCATGGTGAACGTTTCTGCTATTTTCTGTGCCGGAGACAGGAGGAACATCAGAATCTCTTAAGAGCAATGCTCACACGTCTCTGTTTTGTCTACGTTTCTCTTACCTTGATACATATACATAAACAATACATTCGTAATGTAGGAATGGAAACGTGAGCACGTTTTATAAATCAAATTAAAGAAGTAGCATGCTCTGATCTTGGGTCCATCGCTCGCGTTATAAATCCCGCCGTGAGTGACCTAACGGGTAAGTGAGCGATGTAAATTGTTCTGGTGATATTCTAGACCGGTTGGAAGGGCGGGATTTTTTGCGTCTACGGTCAGATCTGTGCATTCAAGCAGCAAATGCACCGTTGGTCATTGGGAAATCGAAAACGGTCGCGGTCAGAGAAGCAAGATGAAAACGTAACGCGCGATAGATGCAGAGTTATGAGGTTGAGGCGAGACTGTGTATGCTGATCTTGTCAGCAACGGTAGAAGATATCGCTGAAAAATGTGATTGCAGAAATTATTTCTGCTAAATTGGGCAAGTGGGGAAAGTTCTAGCCGTTTCAGATTTGCTGATAACACGTGCATTTTAACAAGCCGTGGAAACGAACTCCGAGAGGTGATTGAATAAATTCACAAAGTCGCACTTTAGATACATGCGAGAGCAATACGTTGTCTAAAGAAAGAAAAGTAATCGTTGAAAGGACGTGGCTCGAAAACACGCCTGAATGTGTGCACCTAGGTCAGGTTTTGAAGGCAGATTGTCTGAAGAAGAGAAAGATAGTTTTCAATCAGTGCACACTGCCCCATGACTCTGTACAACACAAGATCTACCCTTAACAATTCTACTTTACTAAAACCAAAAAAAAGTATGCTACGCATAACACTCACCTACTCTTCGTGTGACACCTGTGCTTGCTGCACACTATCTGCGGGTGCTGCACACGATCTCCAGCAGCTTGCATTTGTGACCCATGGCCGCCACAGTTTTAAATTCAATCACCGTACAGAATCTCGGCTTTTTCGCTCTGCCTATATATATGTTTGTTAATGTTAAGATCAACTGTTGAAGACTCTGGGATCGACCTGTCGATCGTGATCAACTGGTTGGAGATAGCTGCTGTAAAGGATTAGGTTGGTACTGATAAGGACTGAATAAACAAAGGCCTCCTGCTGGACCACCGACTGAGCTGTACCCGTGCGTACGCTGGGCGACCAGAGGCAGTTGCTGGGCGCGACCTCTGGATTGCAAGTCCACTGTGCTTTCTTTGACGCATCTCCTGATAAAGTGCATTCCTTTAGAAATAATCTGAGAGTCTCGAGACACGGTGAAGCTTTGCTAGAAAAATAAAGCAGGTTCTATTTCATAACTGTCCCCTCACGATGAATGTCTGCGTTACATAATACATGGAGGCAGCTCCTTTCTCTCCTGGCACCTTTCAAGCCCTCAGTCATCTTTTTTACGTTCCACATGCATTTATTTAGTTATCCTGATTTCAGAATTCCGACATCTCGTGCGCACGTGCAGCAAACATTATTATTATTTTAAAGTGTAGAGACGCGGTCGCAGAGCCCCGGGGACAAACACTCGTGATTTCTTACGCACTGTAGAGCACCTTAAAATAGCCGCCGCTGTCATCTTCCTGCTTCTTGCTCCTCACGCTGCCGCTTGCGCTTGCGATACGATCTTAGGGACGTTCATACGTCTCAACCCCGTCCCGCGTCTTCAGTCTCCTCGTCCCAGCTCCATGACGAGATAATGCTCAAACGACCTGCCGTGTGCAACGTGCTTGTTAATAATGCAGGCTCTCGGGCCATTAGCGAGGGCCGCCTCGGATGTTGTGCCTCTCGTACAGATGCTCTTCTGCTGCTGCGTCTCACCGAGAGAGCAGCATGGCTGGCACGGTGGTGCAGTGCTAACACTCGCTCCTCACAGCAAAAAGGCCCTGGGTTCGATTCCCGGCTTGAGTACCTGCGCGTGTGGAGTTTGTGTGTTCTCTCCGTGTTCTGTCTGTGTCCGCGTGGGTTTTTGCCAGGTGCTCCAGTTTCCTCCCATAGCTACAAAAACACTCACTACTTGGCCGATAACATCTTAACATATAGAGGTCACCGTGTCTCGCAAATGTTGGTGCCGACTTACCGCATAGCTGCTTTCCCCCTCCCCCACCTCTCTGTGGTTTCTCGAGCCTCCGAGTCATTCTCTGTCTCTTCGAGAGTGAACGAATGCTGGTCGGTGTATTATAAATGGTACGGTCAGAATTACTATTATTTTTAATGATCATTATTTTCGCTTGGCTGAAGATGTTCCGTTTTTGCGGATGCCACATGGCGAGACTTTCTGGCCTGCCCTCTCGAGGCATCTTCTGGTATTCAGAGCGTCGGGTCGTCTTTGTGCAGTGGTCCACGAAGCCCTCGGGAGTTGGAAGCACTGACATTTTTATTCAGGCTCGGAAACCCACTCGAAATGTTTTCCCCGATTGCTGCCTCCTGTCGGCTGTGACGCATCCTGCGTGACGCAGTGTGCCGTTTATGGTTTTGTAATGCGTTATTTTTTTCATGCGAAGTGATTTGTGCAATTTGTGCAGCATTCACTCACCGTCGCAAAATTGTAAATTGGTTTTCCATTCACAGGACCACAAAGGTGGAAATATTAGTAATTGTTAAAGCACTGTTATCCTGTAGCAGAACACAGAGGTAAAAGTCTCAATATCTTCCCACTCAAATGAGTAAGGGTCTGTGTTTAATTATGTTTTTGGCCCTGAGCCAGTGAATGTAATGTTGTATTCTCATGGGATTGACGCTGTGACGGCGGAACTCTCCACGCGCTGCGCTGGCCGACCAGTGGCGGCACGTTCAATCTCCCTGTGTGGCAGGTGGAACACGTTTCGCAAATCTCCCCTCTTTCCCCCCGGCACGTGTCCACCATCCAGCAACGTACATGGGGCCACCACAGGTAGTCGATGGGCACGTCGCATGTGATGGGATAAAGCCAGGCACACCAAATTCTCGTCGAAGAGTAGGCCAACTGCCCTCTAGTCGAGGCCCCTTTTGCCAGACATTACAGGGCTGCGCCTTTAACCCTTCACAGATATGCGTATGATAATAACCGTGTATATCTGGTTATATTGTAAAAAAAAGAATTATAACGAATTAGCCAGGGGGTATTTTCTTTGTTGGTTACAATCCCTGGAGAAAACCAATGCGTTTGAGAGGAAGATGCCTCAACAACTTACAGGATTCACTGTCTCCTGCAGACATTGCCTTGGCCACATATCCCAGTACTGTACAGGCCGCTCCCGAATCACGCTCAGCTTCTGCTCCTGCTGTGCGGAATTCTCTTCCAGTTGAGGGCCATCGTGTCGTTCAGACTCTTTGCTCAATTCGTGACTTAGCACCCATTTGTTTTCACGTGCAGATAACACTTCTTTTTGTTTTACCACCCCTTCCCCATCGCTTTGTGAAGCGTCTGGAGATGGGACCGTATTTAGATGCTATATAAACGTAAATTTCAATTGTTGTTTTGCATCCCGAGGCTTCTGCATCATTACAGATGTTGTTGTTTTATTATCCATAATGACGGGCCGTAGCGGAAGCCCGAATGGAGTAGGTGGGCGGTCACACCGACCGCGTTCTGTCGCGAGACCACCGTGATCGCCACGCGTGGGTTCACCCGACGTTTGAGTTGCATCTCCGTTGTGTACGCGATACATTTACATAACGTCAATTTGTCGAGCTCACCAGGGACATCGGCTTTGATGCCATCAGACGCCACCATGGCTCACGTTACCACCAGAGCTCATAGCAGCTAGTGTCACGGAGGACACTGGGCGAACATGTGCTGCTCCGCTCCACGTGTCTGCGGCCACTGGCCTTCGTACTGGAGGCCCGTCTACCTTAGGTAATGCCGGACTTACCCAACGTTCCACCGCCCTGTGTCGGCGTCCCTACCCAAGACTCGCCTGCCTTTCATGGTTGCAACTATGTGTCATGTTGAAAGACTTGGTTGTGGTCTGACTTCCGTGCGTTTCGGCTGGTGCTAATCGTCGTGCGGTCTTCTAACGCTGAGAGCCTACTATATCCTGCCCTTATTCTAATCGTAGCTCACGACACTTACCGCTGACACAGGTCATGATAGTAGTTCAGCACTTCTTCACGATGACCAACAGGCGATTGACAAACTAAGAAGAATTTCAAACGGAGTTCCTTAATTGCGTCGCTAAAATTACACTCGGTGTAAAAATTGTAAAACTACAAAATGTATTTGTCTCAATTTCAGTATTGATTAACAGGTTTAATGAGTGTTGCAAATTCGACAGCAGTCTGGCTGTTTTATATTCAGGTCAGCTTATAAGCCACACTGATGCTCAAGTGTTATAATTGGCTCATTTCAACATCAATTCCCCCAGCGTTCGGTATTTGCACGCATCGTCAAATTGCTCCAGCAGCCTAATTTCGGTATAAACAATCAATCGCCCCGTTACCATGGCCGAGATGTCTTATGTGAACTTGTCTCCAGGTTACTGCGGTAAGGAGCTGCCCTGTGGAATCACGGCGTTATCGCCACTGTACACGGCGCGCACAAAACAAATTGCCCCCGCGTAGGATTAAAGGAAACATGTAACTACCGTTATGTTTTATTTGTTTCACATTGCACACTGTGCACGTGACGTTTGAGTAATCCTGCAAGGCTCTGAGATCGACACGTTGCTGATAGCCGTGTGAAGTGTTCCTCCTCTGTCCTTGGGACGCGACGCCTCCCACGTTGGAGGCATCGTCAGGAAAATCAGCCCTTAGTTCTCTGACACTGTCGGCTGTTTTGGCGCTTCCATTGTAAACATCTCCGGTGTAAGACTGGTCACCCAAAGGGGACGCTGGAACACGTAACGATTCGACGCCCGATTCACACACACGAAGGAGGAGGCATCGTCGCTCACAACGATGCACCCACCACCTCGCTATGCCTGACGCAAACATCTGCCTCAACCACTTCAATGTAATATTATAGTTGCTCTACACCAGTGGGCTCCAACATTTTGAAACACAAGATCACTTTTAGAATCTATCTGCAACACAAGATCTACCCTTAGAATTCTACATTATCTCCAGCAGCTTGCATTTGCGACCCACGGCCACCACAGTTTTAAATAGAACCATCCATCCATCCATCCATTTTCTAAACCGCTTGTCCTGGTGAGGG
>JAZEWU010000013.1:359329-377617 GCA_036362915.1 Geotria australis
ATTTCACATTTTAATGTTCGGGGCCAACATTGAATCTCGCGATACTTCCAATGTTGCGTCAGGCGTTCGAGCCACAGCTCTCCGTGACGATACGCTACTGTATGACCATTAAACACATGATTTGGAGCTGCTGCTGCGTTGGCAGTGCTGCACAAGCACAACAGCAAAAAAAACCTAACTCAACACATTCGTCAATAACACAGTGGCCTTAAAAGGAAAAATATCGGCGACATTTCAGGAAATGGTCGGAGCGCATACATTTATTGCACGTAAATGGAGCTCTGAGCCACCCGGCTCCCATCGACTCTATCTCTCTGGACTCTGTATTTACATGCTGTGAAAAAGGGCCATAGCCTGTAACGTCATCTATTACAGTCGGCCCTCCATTAACGCTGTGGTTACGTTCCAGGATAATACCGTGTAATTGGAAATATTCTCCCCTTTAAGGCAACACGGCGTTACTGACGAACGTGTTGGGTTTTTCTGCATTGTAGTCAGAGGGTCGTGTCCACAGTCGTACATCACTGCGGCTGAGAGCGAGGCGCTCCTTTGTTGTGCACAGCGGCACAGGCGCAGCGGTAATCGCTCTCGTTGTGCAGGCGGATGGAGAGCATTAATTGGGAGCGGCCGAGAGCGGTAATCATTATGGATGCACGTGTTCGCACGCTGACGGTGCGCCGCCAGCGAAGAGGCAGGAATGGCGCGGTGACGCTCGAATGGGACACGCACAACGGAGACGCCAAGACGTGTTAAAACCCGCGTCACACTCATCTCCAGCCCTTTAGTTGGAGTTGCACACATTCGTGGTTGGTAAGCACAGTTTTGAATATGACATACTGTACGAGTATTGCACCCTGTAAATGGAAGGCATGGTGATGCTGTGTCGCGCGCGGACTGCCCCGAGCCACCGCCGGCACACACACCATTTATCTATCTCCGCCTCTAATGACATATTTTCTGCGAGAAGCGTTTTTCGTTTGGAGATGAGCTGGAGCGATTTGACGATTAAATAAGCAAACTAAATCTCCGGGGCGTATTTACGTCACATTCGGCAAAGTCGACGTCCCCTCAAAGGCTCTCTTTGTATTTAGTGAAAGCGCCAATTATAGCTCAAACCCAGCGTGCGCAGGCACGGGCTGAGAAAATAATTTCCACGTAAATATTGTTTTGCATTGTGAGGCCAGAGCGCACGGATTGCATTTCAAGCGGTGTGTACGCACGCCGTGTGTGGAGGTCACATCTCGTGTGCTCTGCGCTCCTGAAACCCACACAGAGCACGGAGAGAACACACAAACGCCACACAGTAAGGCGCCCGAGGTGGGAATCGAACTGGCTCAGGCACGACTTTCTTTCTGTGAGGCCACCCTCGCTTCCACACTGCTGGATTACAGGCCACGTGCATAGCCACTACCGACGGGGTTCAACCAGAAGACACATAATAATAATAATAATAGCATTTTATTTGGTGCCTTTCACACGAGGGTCACAAAGCGCTGCACAAGGGCCGCGAAGAGAACGGCATGTTAACAACGAAAGAAAAAACAACCAAGAAAAAACAAAGCAACAAAAAATAAATGATTAAGGCTGCTTCGAATATACTGAAAGGTCGTGAAACTGGCACTCTTAAGAGCAGCAAAGATCTGCCAGCGTCCCCTAAGATGGTCGGCACTTCCTTAAAGACAAACACGGAGGGAGACAGGGAGGGAGGGTGAGCGACAGGGAGAGACGTAGGGACACAGAGACAGGAAGACAGAGAGACAGACACGAGGGGGAAACAACGCCAATCCAAATTAAACAATCAACATTGAAGCACAAGAACACACACATAGGCACACGCAACAGCAAAGAAAAAACGCAGCCCCCCACAAACAACAAAAACACAACAAAAACACGTAAGAGGGTTACTAAATTATTCACTCATGCATTGGCCATTCAGAAAATTAAAGACTCCCGAGACTCAGTGAGGCTATGCAGGATGCATAATTGACATTATTAACTGTGTGATATATGATGCGAAATATGTTCTATATAATTTTGCATCTTAGGTCTCGTACACAAAAGAGACTTTTGTCTTAATGGGCTTATCAGCCGATATAAAGTTAATTCATTTACAAATTGGAAAAATCAATAGGTGGAATGTCGCGATTGAATGTCATTGATTCAACAAGATCCATTTTCTCGTTTTAATTTTCAGTAATTTGTCGGAATAGCAAGATTTACTTTAATATATTCTACACACGGGCCTCTTGAGCAAACGAGATATTGGATCTCAATAGGTCCTCACTGGATTCTCCGTAAATTAATTCATTCGATCATCCAGTCTCTCTCACGGGGCCTCGTCGCTTGGCTTGTTTAATCCCCGCTAGGGAAGCCGGCAGGGGGACAGTGGCCCCGAAACCATTGGCCATGTCTAAATATATCCTGCCAGCCAACGAGCCAGCCAGCGAGCCAGAGCAGCAGCCAGCGAGAGAGCAGGCCTCGAGCTGGATATTCCCTCACGTAGCTACCGTCGGTGGAACTGTAGAATTTATTTAGGTGTTAACTATAACACGGTAAACACCAGCACCACCTTCATTATTAACAATGACGTATAGCAGAAAAATAAAAACTGTTTAAACATGTCAGTAATTGGGCCTTCTTGGGAGAAGGCAGGGCAGCCGGGTTTGTTATGGTTGCCAACTGCCGTGGTTTTTCCAGGATCATCCATTTTTTTATATTAGCTGCTTTTGGAAATCAGTAAGTCTTCACGGGACTTTACACGTCCTGTTTTATGTCCGTGGCATAATAATACACTGATGGTATTGTGAGACATTCTTTTTAGTATGATATGTCCCCATTTTATTTATATTCCCTCAGAAGTAGTAATACGTGCAATTCACCGATATACAGTCAATCTGGACACCATCATCTTTCTCGGCCCAGGAAGGCTGCACCACGTCACAAGGTGCTTTGTCAGGAGAGTACCACATTGTTATTTGTATTCAACGCCTTTCTGAGTACTTGTGCGTGTCCTAGGAAACGAAACTGCCTGGAGAAACCCTGCACGCATGAGGGAATAACACTCAAACATACATACTAGTAGGCTAGCAACCTATTTACTGCATTTTTTGCGAACACCAGCAACCTCTTTGCTGTACAATTGGACAGCTCATTAATGCACACACTACCTTGCTCGGCAATTATCTCATTTAAAAAAAATAATCAACAATCGGTGCCGCCATTCCCGAAGGAGGACTAGAGTTTTGCACTCATGTCTGTTCACTGGCCGTGAGTCACGATTAGAAATTCCACATTTCTATGGCCACATCACTCCCTGTGTGATATACAGTTAATGTGGAGCCTTTGAAGAATGGCCTACTATAAGGAAAAAAACCTTTAAAAAAAATTAATCATGTCAGGCCTTTTCCTTAAACTTCTCCCTGCCGTCGATTGGCAATTTCATGTGCGGGTCGTGGTGTATAAACTCATCATTAAAACATATGTTTTCATCTGCGCACGGTCATCCAGTGTGCACTGTTGACTTATCGCCAGCACTGTACATTATTACCGAGCCTGTAATGATTTGTGTGCCACTTTCACGAAGGCAAGGCCCTGTGGGAGGCCTACAGCTGACAACGATTTTCAGCATTTTTCTCAACTAGTCTGAAGCGTTGTAGCCAATGCAGCATTAGTAATGGCAGCCTTGGCAGGTGTCATGATGAGACACTGTTTGCACACCTGCTGCAAGCATCAGGCTTGTTAGTTATGGGAGGGGGAGCTCTGGTTTTGAGTGAGAAGACACGGTGGTTCAATGGGGAGTTGAAGGGTCTCTTAGCATTTTCTTGATTTGTCGAACACTTCTTTTACCTGGCGGCACGGTGGCGCACTGAGTAACACTGCCACCTCACAGTAAGAAGGGACTGGGTTCGATTCCCGACTTGGGTGCAAGTTCTACTTGTGTTCACGTGGGTTGTCCTCTGGGTACTCCGGTTTCCTCCCAAAGTCCAAAGAAATGTTGCTGTTCCCAAGGTAAATGAACCCGCTGACCACATTTCCCCTTGTGGCCTGCGATGGACTGGCTTCCGACCCTGGGTATAACCCTGCCTTGTGCCCTGTGTCTACTGGGATAGGCTCCGGCTCACCGCGACCCTCGACAGGATTAATCGGGGCTGATAATTAATTAGTTTCTTTACCTTGCGAGGCGCAAAGCAGCAATTGGTGACGAGCACCTTTAATGTGCACAGGTTAGAGACGTTGTTGAATTGGTTTATGAAACCAAGTGGGCCTGGTCATGGCCCTTCCCGAGGGACTATGGCCCTTCCCGTGATGTGTTTTGACCAGGCCCACTTGGTTTCATAAACCAATTCAACAACGTCTCTAACCTGTGCACATTAAAGGTGCTTCCCGTGATGCAGATGCTGCGTTGGATAACGAAAGAGTAGCAGCCAAGGGCTGGAGCGCGGCTGAGTGGACGTGCACTGAGGAGATGGAGCGATGAGCTGAGCTCGTGTACAGATGCTGCGTTGGATAATTACGCTGCAGGTTCTTGACAAATGGTGGCGGCTTGAAGAGAGGCCGTCATCCAGCAGTGAATTGAGCATGGCTCATGGTTATTTGATGATAATGATGATGATCATGATGATGATGGTTGCTCTTCAGAGCCGTTCTTTCGGGATAGCCGTGTCGAGCATTCCCTGACTCTCTTTAGGATGCCTGAATGGGAATGCTGAACACGGCTATCTGACGATGAGAGTATTGCGTAGTCAACAATGATTGGGGCTTTTTTGGTTTTTGTCACCAGATGTGTTTTTTAGTCAATATTTTTTTTTACAATTTCGCTGCAAACCCGTAATAATGATCCTTGCGAATGCAAAATTAACCAACTCCATTATTTGGAAATGGCCACGGCCCCCTTCAGATGTTGCGATAATTCACGAAGAAAATTGTATATTCCGTGCTGAATAGATCGCGGCGCCATTACCGTAACGGGACAGAATAGATTACGGGCCATTTTGCCGTACTAAATTTTGCATGGCTGCCGCTCTGCGATGCTCCCTACTCTGTCCGTTCTCCAGCGCGAACCCTAAATGGATCCGCGAATCGATTGCGGCTTTGCTTGCGTGCGCACGCTCAAACCAACACGCATAGCGTCCGCGTCATGGAGCACCTTCGTCAACCGAGCACCTCACTTCATAGTCCATTGATGCGGTGCACGTTTGGATCGTTGCCCACTCGGTTCGTTCGAGAAACAGGGAATGTACGTGTTTCTGCATTTCCTTGTTTCTTGAACAGGTCTAGGACTCCTGCTGGAGTCTAGGACTCCTGTTCGGGTCTCCCTGGGTGAACAGGTCCAGTGTTCAGCACGCCAGCCTAGAGTCTCCCTTGGTGAACAGGTCTAAAGTCTAGCGCTCCTGTTGAGAGGCTCTCTTGGTGAAGAGGTCTTGAGTCTCGCACTCTTGCTAGGGTCACCCTTGGTGAACAGGTCTTTGGGGGAGGTTCCAGGCAAATAACGATCCGAAGACCCAGAAGGGAATTTGGCCATAAAATTCTGCTCCAATACCCTCACCATTGGGGGGCAACCGGCCAACCTGGGTCAGCCTGTCTAGGGCCAGTTTAAACCAGTTGTGTGAGTGTTGTGCATCTAACTTTTGCCTACCGTGCACTTTGGTGCCGTTAAGTTTTTAGATCAATATTTCATCAGGCGTCAGCCGTTGTGGTGATTTAAAATAGCTTTTAACGTTGCGTAAGGTATAACATATTTAATTTATAATCTGTACACTGGCGGCTCAAAGAGCTTCTCATGCAGCCAGGCGGCTCTGAACGGAGGCGCTTCATTCACACGGTTTTGAGGTCAAATTTAAGCTGGGCCTTGACTCAGCTCATCATCCCCCCAAGATGCATTAAATGAGCACCACTTTGTAAAAATCAAACAGCGGGTGTGCTGTATGGCTCCTGGATGCTTCAGGTCTGACAATGGGGATGAGCACTGCCCCCACTTTGGTTTGAGACGGGAGACGTTTGATTTGACCTTTTGACCTGCTGTCTGCATCAACTTGAAAGTCTTTATAAGCGTTTCCACGATTCTTCACGATCTATCTACAATTCACCTCGGCGATCTAATTTCTCCTGCTCTCTCTTATCATTCCCTCAGCACCCATAACCAGCGCCATCACCCGCTCACCCCGTCATCCATCTCTGCCAAGCACCACCCGGCCAGCTGATGAAAAATTAAACTGGACATTTTAAATATTGACATAGCTTAGCTTTGGTAGTGATTTTGTGCATGCATATACTCTATATACATTGTTAGCTGTGTGTTAATTTCAGATTTAACAGAATTGAGTATATAGGGGTGTGTTAGGAACGTAGAGCTAACTGAGTGGTTTTTTTTAAATAGTGTGTAATAAATGTTCCTTCGCCACAATGTCATTAAACAAACATTATTATCCTTAAAGTAGAAAATACGAGCTTTTACCCTTTCCGGCAATAATAACACAGTGTTAAGATGTTTAAACACTAAGTGGACACCTTTTTGCAAAGGCTCCAGTGTGCAGGCAGCCACACATACTTGTGGCAAACCACTTAGTGTTTAAACATCTTAACACTGTGTTCTTATTGCTGGAAATGGTAAAACCTCGTCTTTTCTACTTTATTTGTACAACGGCAAAAAGGTCCTTGTACAAAAAGGTCCTTTGGCATTATTATCCTTGTAGTTTCCATTGTACACTCTTCACACCGACTCCTATTGTGCTGCCGGCGTCCATAGAGTGCTACATATCCTGCTCTTTGTAACCTGCTAGAAAGATTGGTAGAAGACTGTCAGAGCAAGCCTTGGAGGTGGGTGCGTTGCTGGTTGCGTGCGGTGCATTGTGGGTTGCGTGCGGTGCAATGTGGGTTGCGTGCGGTGCATTATAGGTTGCGTGTGGTGCATTGTGGGTTGTGTGCGGTGCATTATGGGTTGCATGTGGTGCATTATGGGTGCGTGTGGTGCATTGTGGGTTGTGTGCGGTGCATTGTGGTTGTGTGCGGTGTATTGTGGGTTGTGTGCGGTGCATGGTGGGTTGTGTGTGGTGCATTGTGGGTTGTCTGCGGTGCATTGTTGGTTGAGTGGTGCATTATGGGTTGCGTGTGGTGCATTGTGGGTTGCGTGCGGTGCATTGTGGGTTGAGTGCGGTGCATTGTGGATTTTGTGCGGTGCATTGTGGGTTGTGTGAGGAGCATTGTGGCTTGTGTGCGGTGCATTGTGGGCTGGTGCGGTGCATTATGGATTGAGTGGCAGTGCGATTCCACTCGACGCCTTTTTGGAGCGTATTTACAGCTTAGAGAGGGTCAGAAACCTGTATATGTGAACACAATAATATGCATTTTTAAAGGTACTTATTTTAAGTCCTCCACAATGTAGCCAGTCGTATATTTAACCAAGTGTTACGCGACATTCTATGTGATTGATTTTGTTCTGAAGTGACCGGTAGCTGTAGAATCATTCAGAGCCAGCATATGTCTATCACTACAGCAGAAAATACCCTGTGGGTGGAAGCGGGATTCATGCGACACGACATCCATTCATATTCTAAACCGCTTGTCCTGGTGAGGGTCGCGGCGGCAGCAGCCCAAGGAGTGGACCAGACATCCCTTTCCTCAGTCACAGATTCCAGCTCTTTCTGGGGGATTCCTAGGCGTTCCGTGCTCGGCAGGCTCCAGCGTGTCCTGGGTCGGCCTCTAGGTCTCCACCCATATATCTCTTGTATATCCATCGATTGTTAGAAGCCGCTTAATCCTGTACAGGGTGGCGGTGGGCCGGAGCCTATTTGGACAGGCGCAGGGCGCAAGGCGGGGCTATAATTAGGATGGGACGCCAGTCCATCACAGGGCACCAGGGGCAATCTAGTCCGGAGGGCAATGAACCTATGCAGCAGCAGCATGTCTTTGGACGGTGCGAGGAAACTGGAGTGCCCGGCCAATGCCGGGCACCGGAGCTGGGATTCGAACCCGGGACCTTCTTGCTGTGAGGCGGCAGCTGTACTGTATATTAAGTCTAATGTATATTTGATTGGCTTCCTGGTCGGGCAGCTGCTGGGAGCTGCCTCCCCGGCGGAGCGCCCTCTCCAGTCGCTGGTGACTCTGAAGGGAAAAGCGACGGTCGCATTTGTCAATTATACTTGGCACGGCACAACAAGCGGTGCCGAAAAAAGAAAATTACATTCTCATCTAAATAATAATGATACTTAGTTTCTCGCTTGTAACGTGTTAACTCGTTTCAAGGAGTCCACTTCCCGTCGGCGCGTGTAAAGCCAAAGGAGGTGGGTGAGCGGGAGCCCCGTTTGCTAATTGTAATGAGGGCCGCGTGTTAGCGGGCGCTCCTCGGCGGCAGCGCTCACACCTCGCTGCACAGGCCGCATTAAATGGAATCGCCATCCAGCGGCGATCATTTCCACCACAGTAAATAAACGGGCGGCCATCGCTCCGTGCTCGGCAGGCTCCGCGGCCGCCTCGCATAAAGGTTATCTGGGCGGCGGTGGCGGGCGTCACCATAATGGATGGTAGCATTACCCACTCTGGCCGCTCTCTCGCTCCCCGGAGGCTGCGTGACTTGAGGCCAGCTGATTTATAGTGGCAGAGCCGGGAGGGGGGGGTCGTTCCGCACAGCAGCCCCGTCCCTGGCAGCGCTGCCCGTGTAAAACACGGAGGACCTCTGCCGCACAGGCTGCCGCCGCACGCCCGCACGCCCGCCCGCCGGCCCCTCGCTTTCAACAACAATAACCGTTGGCAGAGAAAGGTCACCGCAGATTATTGCCCTTTGTGCTCGTACATTGCGGCTGGTGAGGGCGGCACTGCGCCCCACGATGCGATAAGAGCGTCGCGGATGTAGATTGTTGTCGTGCACGTTTTGCATTGCAGACTGGGGACGATTCAAAATGTACCGATGTAGGTTTGTGACGGCTCGATGCATGAGAATTGCTCTCAAGAGCTGCTCGTTCAGGGATAGCCGTGTCGAGTGTTCTTATCTCCTTCGCGACGTTTCGCCTTCATCAGACTTCACTGATGATGCGTCATGATGCCTCGACACGGCTATCGCGAAAGAGCAGCTCTTCAGAGCCATTAAAATTGCCTACTCTTCAGGGTAGAACCCATCACAAGGGTACCAAAAAGTGTTAAAAAATCCCACAGACCATTTACATGTACATAAACCTGGCGTAAACGTGGAGCGTTTAACGTAGGTCACCTTTGAAATACTAAAATAGTCAACTCGACCTAATTTGCCTCGTTCGCGTAGCCCTACAACATCTTATGTTAATATTGACCAACTTTCGAGGAACAGTATCCTAAGGATGTTTAAACTGTGATGACAGCATTGGTATACCTGCCAAACGCAGGCACGCCAACATCATCACTCAGCCCATCAAGCACACACTGACCCGCAATAGATCCAACCCTGGAGACCTTCCCTCCATCTGCTAAGACCTTAGGCCAGTGGTTCCAAAACTTTCTCGGTTCACGGGCCCGCTTAGTGTATCAGGATTTTTTCCACGGCGCCCAAAGTCAGAAAATATATGGCATATATCGAAAATTTGGAATATCCCGCTGTGGCGCCCCTGTGAGTTAGCTGCGGCGCCCTGAAGCGCCGCGGCGCACATTTGGGAACCACTGGAATAGGGCCTTGTGCCGTTATTCGCTCCGCAGTCTCTGCTGTGTGGTCGCCACATTCGCACACCAGAGACTGTGTGCTCCAGTGGTTGCGCCTTGAGCTTCATGGCAGATCGAAGCCAGGGATCTTCGCCTTACAGCCTATAAACATAAATGGTGGATTGTTGTTTTCGGGTGCACGTTAGGGTTAGGGGTCATGCAATGTAGTGAGCGCAGCCGCATTGGAGCTGTTGCATTGGAGATGGTGTGGCGAGTGCGGTTTTGTTATTTAATGCAACGTGTCTTCACGGGCTTTTTTGATCCAGCGGTTTGCTCTGTGGGCGAATTATCCTACGCACGATATCAACTGTGCCGAGTGTGTGTGGAATTTCTATTTATATATAAATTGCTATACCCAGGTGCTCTCCACCAAAGCAGCGTGATATCTCAAAGGGCTCTCACATGTTCTAAATACAGGAGGCACACAACCTAATTTTAGGCTCAATGTCTCACCTTGCTTTTGTGCACTTTGCAAATTACTTCGTATTGTTTTTTCTTTTTGGACGTTAAGTTGTTTTGCAAATCGTTCCGTTGCTCGGAGTTTCCAAACAACTTAGGTTGTGCCCTATTAACGAGGCTTGCTTTCTTTTAGGAGGCTAATGCCCATGGTCTGGGCACTAACCACACATGCTTGTGGTAACATTTTCCAAGATTATTTGTTGCCTTCCCCCCCCCTCTCTGCAGTTTCCCCATGCCTCTGTATATGTCTCTTCCATGATCACGCGTGGAATTTGTGCATTATTATTATATAAATTGAAATTATTATTATAAATTGTGTTATTACTATTAAATACCTCAATTTAGTGGACTAATAGGGGGGGAAATATTTCCATAAGTCCGTTAAATCTAGATGGTTAATATGACGATCTACCTTACAGAGTAATGACCTTATAACAATATTATGAACACTATATAATATTACGAACACCATTAAACAGAGTAATACATGTATCTATTAAAAACACTAAAGGAAACATTTATATTTCCACAATTTCCAATGCAGACCACTGTCTCGGAAGTAGCAAACAGTGTTCGTTGCTTTGGAAGTCCGTTACATCGAGGTTTTACTGCCATGCACTATTATGCCCCGGTTGTGAGCCAGTAGATGGCGACCTCGACACCAGTGTGTGTCTGATCCACCGACACCCGGCTGGTCAGTGCCGGATTATAGTCAGTCTTTACGTAAGCTGGAAGGTGCCGTTGAGCTATGTAGCTCTTTTTAATAGTTATGCAGCGGGGAGGGGTAAGCACGTTATTACAGAGAAAGATACGCCGGGAGTAAAAAAAATCTTCCAATGTTATACACGTAAATACGAAAATATTAAACGTCGCGGTGTGACACGGCAAAACCGCACACGCCTACGCAGCGAGAGCAGCTAAAGAAACATCACAAACGGGCTTGAATGGCAGCCTTGTCTTATTTGCTTTATACATTTTTCCGTTTAATTCCAAATGCCATCAACCGTGTGGAAACCGCTGTTTGATTAAAATATCGCAAACATCAGCAGTGTCTTGCAGTAGCCGGGTTCCCCAAGCCCCGGGGTAACTGTTTAAGCCATTTTCACAACGTCTGACAGACGGACGCCCCAGTATTTGACCTCCCGGGGCGTGGAATGCATTTGTGCGTGAGGTCGTAACCTTTCAGTCTGTCGGGCAAACGAGACGAGATCTGTGCCCTCAGGGCTCACCCTCCTCTCACAGCTGATGTTATGCTAACAGTTGGCTAGAGGCTTGTGTGTGGGAAGCTAGCGTGCAAGGTTTAATTTGACCAGAGTCCGTGTTGACAAGTGCATGAATATGGCATGACCCCATATGGTTCAGGGGAGGCCTTCGAAAACTTACTTTGCTTAAGGCTGAGTCTACATAAGCTATAAGCACCAGGTCTGCAACAATGTTTATTTTCTTCTGCAGAGATATGTACGGCCCTTCATCATCTACCACTGCCAGAAGGTAGATGAACGAAGGCACCAGGACCAGTTCAGATACCGTTCGCCCCAGGTGTTCACTGTGGCTCGCCTTGGCACCTGCCCTGGTTTTTGAGACATCTTCGTGTTGTTGAGGTAGCTGCAGTGCTGAACAATCTGTAAGTCTTCCCAGGACAGGTCCCAGTTATTGTCAATCGCACACTAATACACCACTCGTAGCAATTTTGTACGTTTAAACGTGGTCCTTTGCCTCTTGCAGTATCGTCAGATAGTTTTTCTATTTTCGTGGTATGTCGCAGTCTTCTGGACCTCAGAGATGACAACCCAGCCAGGCGTTGCCCTTTTTGATGATTATGCCCAAAGTGGCTCAGCACACATTTTAAAATTCAGGATATTTTTGTGGAAAATTCCCAGATATGGCTGAGAAATTCAGGTCGATAGGGTTCACAGCACAATGTGCTAACTAACCACTGCATTAGAATGGAGAGTGGAGAGTGCTGTATAATGAATGACAGGTATATATTGTATCTTGAGAAAAAGCTTTCCTCTAATAATAATTTAAAATGAAAGCTCTAACCCTACTTGTCAGAAAATCCAAAATTCCAAAGTAGATGATGAAAAAAGTCTCAAAGAAATCTGTCTCTGATGTTGGCCATTGAGTTTCAAGGACAATACACACAATACCAAAGCATATTTTTGCATGTTTTACTACACATATGTGTGGTTATTGTAATCTTGATGCCTTGCAAAAGGTGTCTGTCTGGTGTGTCAGAAGAGTAAGTAATTATTTGGAAGTAAAGCTGAAATAAGACCTAATAGCCTTGGTGTTGTGCAGATAGAATTTGTGCTAATGAATGTTTCGAACTCGGTACCCTTAGTGAGGACAAACATACAAACAGTTGCTCTATTATATATATATTACACACTGCATTATTAATCAGGGTGGCCGCTGGATTCGAACCGCGAACCACCGCAATGATTATAACCCCAAACGAGACATTTTGAGGATAATTTTACGAACTTGGCAATTTCGGCCGGTGATCTTCTTCTTTGCGATTCTTCGAAGCGCGATGGTCAGCTTCTGGACGTCGGTGCACAATATACTACTCGTTCTGAATGAAAACAATAACCGTAATAACGTCATCTATTTATCCAGGAGAGCCTCTGGAGTGCCAGATGACAGGTACGCACCACTGACCACCGTCAGTAGCGCGCGCGTTGCGGCGTTACTCGCCCGTATTCACGCACACGCTGGCCTGATGTGCGAGAGGGCTGATTGGCGTGCTCCAGTTTTCAAGTGGCAGGACTGATTGATGCGACCGTGGCCCTGAATCCGTGCTGCGGGAACCTGAGTGAACGTGCGGCGAATGTGCTGCCACCGCCGGGCTGAATGATTAATGAAGTGCCTGCTTGCCTGCGTCTAGATGCGGGCACTGATGCGTCGGGTCGATACTAGTCGATAAGCGCACAGCCAGCTCTGCCTGGAAAAAGTGACACCTATTTCCCGAGCGTTCCGTCCGGGTAATGGCTCTAATTGTCGAAGGGAGAACGCGGGGAGTGCCGGTTCTTAAAGGACGACCCGACACGGAGACGTTTAGGCACTGTACTAGCTTGTGCTATGTGTGCTACTCTGCAGCAAAAACGTGGACTCTACCTGTTCCCTCTATGGGATAGGGTGTTCCCCCCTCTTATGGGTTTTCTCCGGGTGCTCCGGTTTTAACACACATGTGAACTCTCATTAATTGGCCGATAATATATCAATATACAGAGAGCCGCAGAACTTGGGCAGTTGGACTCAAAGGTGTGGCATGCTTTTTACTTTCCGGAGCGTCCTGTAATCCAGAGAGGAAGCGATGTGTACGTCTACGATACACAACGACCAGTCCCGGCCCGTGGGTCCAGGCTGAGGAGGACTAGAGAGTTGATGAATTGACTAAATCAGCTCATCGCTCAAGATCTAACAGCAAGAGTAGCGTGTATGTCGATACATTTTCCAACTGCTCTGTATGTAGCGCACGACTCGTTGTCCCTGCCCGGCTTCTCTGGCACGGAGCCGGAATCACTTTGACTGTTACCAAGGTCATCACAAATCAATTTAAATTCCAGATACCGCGGGAAAGTGTACGTGACCCCTTAAACAATGCATTAATCAAGCGCCATTAAAAAAAACACTGTACAAAATTAGAAGCCATTTATTATGATGAATTAACTATTTATAGGCTGCAGGGTAGCAATAGTGAAACCACATACATCCACACGATTGCATTTTTAAATTGGGTTTGGATTCTATAAAAATAAACCCCCAAGGATCGACGATGCAGCTCAGAGATCGGAGCGCCGCTGAGCTGGTGTCACCAAAAACCTCGGTTTGATTCCAGGCTGTGGTTGAACTAGGTTCTCCAGTGTGCTTGGTCATTTCATGGCCTCAGCCTGGTGTCTTGTGACAGCATAAATAAATTAATACTCATATAGCGACGTAAATAAAAACCCATCTCAATAAATTTGTTTCTGCTCCTATTTTGGGTAAGTTCCAGCTGTGAAAATTAATATATTCCTTGGGCTTTTGTGTAACAAATGTGCAAAATACTATTACATTTGAGAACCAACTGAGAAAGGCAATTGTTTGTAATAGCTTAAAGGACATTGTTTTCCTTTTATAGATTTGGTTTGATTTGTTCATTCGTTATCAGTGCCCTTTACAGGGGAAGAGGGTCGCGGTGAATCACAGCCTATCCCGGTAGACGCAGGGTGCAAGGCAGGGCCATACCCAGGATGGGACGCCAGTCCATCGCAGGGCACCGGGGGCTATTTAGTCAGGCCAATTAACCCAGGCAGCAGCAGAGTGTCTTTGGACTGTGGGAGGAAACCAGCGTACAGAGAAGCTTTGGTAGCAAGATAAACATTCGATGTTTGGTGTTTATTGAATGTTGTGTCGCCGTTACGTTTGCTGGAGGATGGGGTGTGCTTCGCACGTCTGTATTTTCAAAAAGTGGCAGCATTAGGCTTTCCACCTCACTTGGGCAGATCTGGACTGAACTGTGGGAGGCGACCGAAGTACCTGGCAAAAGCCCACGTGGACACGGGAAGAACGTGCAAATCCCACACAGAAAGGCACCAGAGCCGGGAATCGAACCCAGGTCCTTCTTGCCATGAGGTAGCAACGCTACTCACTGTGTCGCCCCTGAAGACAGTTTTATTTCCCTTAAATCTAGCAATATTTGCATTTTACACACTCCGATTATTGTTCAATGAAAATGCAAGGGGCTGTGTAAGAAAATGGGAAACTGTAATTTAACATCGCGCTTCGAAGAATCGCAAAGAAGAATTGTATTATTTTCACAGTGTCACCTCGGTGTCACTGGATATACACGTTTCCTTTGCCCGCTGCTGAGTGACTAAACGCCCTGCTCATTGATTGTATCGCTGCGTCTGGCTCCGACGTGATCCCTATTGATGATGGCGTGGCGAGCCTGAGTCCCCTTTGCCTTTTTAACCCCAGACTCCCATCGAGGGACGTCACCTCAGTTCCGAAATCCCGGGAACCGATCGACCGTTAAATGCAGTCAGCGTTCCCGTCTCTACTGCCGGCGATTGATTCCTTGAAATCTTTATTTATGCCAGGTCAACCTATCGACCACCTATACTTATTTATAAGCGTCCGCTTGTGCGGCGAAACTTTAGCTCTGATGAAATGGGAAGACAAAGGTGGCTGGGCTCAGCTCTGGCCACAACAACTCACGCGCCTTGCCAGCTTTATTGGATGCTTGCTGGCTGTATTTTCTGTACGCTGTGTACAGGCAATATTCAGGATGAGAATTACTCTTCTGCCTGACGTTTTGCCTTCCGTATTGGAGACAGCATCCGTCTACTGAAAGAGCAGCTCTGAAAAGTTATCGTCATACATTGAGCCGTGAACACCTACTTCAATATAATATGCAGGATGTTTATGTTTGCGGTGTAAGCGGTGGGTCGCAACCCGGCAGTTGGCCGCGAACGCCACCTAGCGGTCCGCGGAGACCAGACCCAAATGGGCAAAGTGGGCCTTGAGGTGCAAGAGGTTGATAACCCCTTCTGTAACGGTCCCCAAATTGCTAAGCAAGCAGTGCACTACTCTGCGCGAGTTATTTTGATGTGGGATTATTTTGGCAGTCATGGGGCATTGCGGGAATCGCTGTATCCCTGGATTAGGTTGGAAATGTGCCGGAGTGATAACGCTATCTATCGTGGTGATGACGAAGGCGACGGTCAACCATAATAATCGTGATGGTGGTACCGACCGTCGAGCGTGGAGACGTTTACCGTTAGAACTACACGGTTAATACCGTGCCCCCGTTTCCGTTCTACACATCTGCTGAATTTTCCCTCTACCAAAGTTGCGTTAGTGCTCGTTATTTTAGTTACTTTTTGTTCAGATGTAAATAAACCCTCTCCTTAAACCTTCATCCGCACCACTCATTCCAGTATATATGTCTACGCCTGTGTCGTGTCTATGCCAGTGCGTGTGTTGATATCTATGTGCACGTTATACATCTTGTAACGTTTTGTCTGTCTCTGTCCCCACAGCCGTGTCCGCCTTTGGCCGCAAATTTGCATCCCTGTGGTGATGGCATCGCAGGGGACCAGTGCGGTACGTATCGCTGCGTTACATTAACGATCGCATTGCTGCCGTGGAGTTAACGGTTAACGCACTGCACTCGCAATCCGCGGGAGAGGGATTAAGGTGGGTCTCTAATTCTAGGCACAAAGGACAAGGCCATTCACTTTAATTGGCTCATATTTCCGAGTGAATTAGACCAGGGGTGCTCAACCTTTTGCACCTCAAGGCTCACTTGGCCCACTTGGGTCTGATCTCCACGGCCCACTGATGGGTCACGACCCATCGGTTGAGAATGGTGGAATTAGACTACTGATAACGAAAATAAAACCCCACCTACTTTGACTCCTGACAATAGTCAGATCTTCTTCTTCTTCTTCTTCAAGAAGAAGAATAGTCAGATGAAGCAAGTCATATTGAGAGTGTGTGTTGTAAGTCCGGCACAATCCAACCGTAATAACATCTAATGCTCATGTTTCCCACGGCGAACCAGCACCTGTGGGGAGCGGTCGGTGTAGAAGTTGGCATACGTTGCTACTAACATGGTGGCCTGCGTTTGTATCCCGCTCCCGGCCAACACCAGTGACGCTTTCCCGAACCAGTCCTGGTCCTCCCCTAGGTCAACTCAGCCTCAAATGAGTAGGTGGTGCTGGCGACTCACCCCCTCGTGTTCTATGCTGGCCTTCATAGGTACTCGCTAACAGCATTTAACCCTACAGGCTGTTAAAGCTATATGGGGATCTTTGTCTTTGTACCAGCGCCGGTCCTACAAGTATGTGCTGCAGGACTTGCACCAGTTTTCATACAGCAACCTCACTCTACCAACATCTTGGAGATTATCTCAAGTCCTGCGAGACCCAGGGTTCATCGTGTACAAGTAACGCTTGCCCTATCATCTTGAATTTCTAAACTATGCCGAGTGATGGAATGTTACCATCAACGATCGACTCCTCCATCACTCGAGTCGCTATCATTTCTCGCTGATCATCGGTGTGGGTTCCGTCAATCGTCATCTGCCCGTGGCCTCACAGCTTTCGTGACTCATGTTTTGAGCTATAGCCTTGAACATGCTGGAGAGTCTATTATCATAGCTCTTGACCTCTATAAAGCAGTTTATTGTATCTGGCATCCCACACTAATTGGATTGGCAATTTCGTCCAGAATACGAATCTCATTCGAGACCCATACATCACACCTCCCGACGTTGACATTCCTCAAAGACGCTGGTGGGACCATCAATCGCATCAGAATATCAACAGGCCGATCCTCACATCTCCTTCAAGAATGGAGAATTAAAGACAAGCCACTGTCGCAATTCAACACAAACCACGGACCATATAATAAACCACTGTAGTCTGCGCTCCTTCAGTGGAGGGATAGCAAAAAATACATAAACGCTCCCTTGAAGCCCTCCCGTGGCCAGGAGACCTCGACATTGGCCCCTAGATTCTAAGTATACTGCCGTACACACAAATAGAGACTAAGTGCCGAGCTATTTGGAATTCTAAATTTCTAACTTGGAGCTCGATCTGTGGTCGTTGATGGTGGCCAATCCGATACCTTCAGGATTAACCCTGGTGTTCGCCAAGGCTCTGCTTTTTCCCAATATTGTTTATTCTGTTTATTAATGACTGCCACTCACTGCATTAGCCACTCCTTTGCAGCTGCCATGCCCTTTATGCATCATAATTGTTAAAATCACAATCTGAAAGCCGTCGACATTGGTCTGCGCAAACACGGAGATCGGTACTCCTCTGTCAGCGCGTACTTGAATAAAACCCCGGCCACCTTCAGCCGAAACACACACGGGCAACGATAACATCGCACGAGGCTTGTGTTACATATTACCCCTTATGGGCTTTGATAGTGCTGTTTGTTGCTGGACGCTTCACGTTTTGGGCCTGGTGCTCAGCCACATATTCAGTAACTGTGTGGTAAAACATGTGTGTGTGCACGCATTCTATTTTAAACGCGTGGAAATCGTTTCCAAACCCGTTCTATTGGAACAACATCGAGTGTGCAACACTCGCTCATGCGCGCGTGACGCGTGGGCAGAATCTTTATCAGCAGAGCGCACAGTCGCACACTCTGGCGCCGCATTAGCGT
>JAZEWU010000013.1:377736-403059 GCA_036362915.1 Geotria australis
AGCGGTTTCTGAAAATGAATGAATGAATGAATGTTTCATAACAGAGACTGCTTTCTCGTCTCATAAAAGCAAAACCACCGGCGGGATTTATTTTTGCGCCTGTTTAGTTCTCCGAGGGAAATTAATCGTCACTTTCCGTCCCGTGTTTGTTTGACTACCTTTAAGAAATGCTTTTCAGGTAGTCAATACTGCGGCTGCAGTTTTCCGCGCGTCGCGCCGCGCCTCATCCGACGGCGATACGAGCGCCGCGCTGCCTCCGCAGAATGAACGATGGCGATGAATGTGTGGCACTGCCTACTTTATAATGGCACATAAGTATTCCCTCCGCGCCCAGCCTTTTCCCGCGCAGCGTCGCTGCACGGATGCAGGGAGCCCCCAATGAGACCGAATTTGCTCTGCCTTCTAACATCGTCTTGCATAACAAGGCAGGTATGAGGCCACCACGCTTAGTGCCCTTTGGTCTTTCGTACTAAGGAAAGCCCGTGGTAAACATTGTCTCCTGTCGTTGTCATTTAAATTCCTCTATTATCCCGCTAAACGCTTTGCCAGCGCAACAGTGTTTATAATGAGCATGTGATAACCAGCATTTGCTATCTGCCACTTACATGCAGACAACGCGTCTTGCGTTTAACGCGCTGAAATCCGACGGGTTTGCGTACGAAAATATGCAAAGTGTTGAAATTGGTGGTGGGTCTGTTCTAGGTGAGGGTTTATGGTAACTATTATGGCGATAATAATCTACCACTTATAATGCGGCACCAGGACCTCCAGAGAGGCAGGGGAGGGGGAAGGCAGCAATGCGGTAAGCTGGCGCCAACATTTGCCGGATACCACGTTCTCCATGTATTTAGACGTTATTGGCCAAATAGTGAATGTATTTTTTGCTTTGGGAGGAAACCGGAGTACAGTACCTGGTGAAAGCCCATCCGGACCTGGAGAGAACACTCAAACTCATGCAGATAGGCACCCGAGTGGGAATCAAACCGAGGTGGAAAACCACACAGCAACAATGTGGTTTTCCACCTCGTTTTTCTGTCTGGGAAAATATGTTTCTCTTTCACACGTGTGGGTTTTCTCTGGGTGCTCCGTTTTCCTCCCACATATAAGCACTAATTGTTTGGCCAATACCACCTGAATATATAGAGGTTGGCAGAGCTCAGCCAATTGTTGGCGCCATCTCATCTCACGGGTGCCCTCCTGCTTGTCTGTGGTTCTTCACGCCTCTGAGGCCTTCTTTGTCTCTTCGAGAATGATCGAATCATGCTCAGCGCGTTACAAGTTGAAATGATGATAACAGTTTATAGGTACCGTGTTCACGAAATCACCTTTGAGTGTGTGTGTTGATGTCCTTTTACTCTACAGCATGCAAGAGTGTGTGCATATCGGCGGAATATTTTACTTCGGACCACCTGAAACAATGGAAAACCTATGAAGAAAATCAACACTTAGCCCGGCGTCTCGACACACACAGTAAGTGGACTTTCAATTACGCCGAGACTGTACATTATTCCGAGGGGGCTCCCCCCCTGAGCTTGTGTGTGTGACAAGTCGATCTTTATATTTTCCCGTGTGGTTACAGCACCCAGCTGCTTCACACGCAAGGTCATCTGAGCACACGCACGCACGCTCACACTGTGGAGACCCTGGGAGCAAGGCAAGAATGGAAACCCAGCAACTGGCTTCACCTGCAGCAAGGTACCACGGCTCCATTGCCTCTCACACGAGCGCAGGCCACACACCCGAACTGAAGGCCTGCGGGCAGGCCTGGCGCCACGGGGAGGTAGGCCCTGCTCCACGGAGAGACCAAGCTGGGCTTGGCCCCTTCCCCAATCACAGGCCTACACCTTCCGTCTCCTGCATGCGTTTACTAGCTTTCAAGTGCAGGTGTTAAAACACTTCAACACAAGCTGTTGTACATTCAGTACAACTTGACGTCGTGAGGAATAAATTCACTGCATTTAAGTAACTCTTTATACCAGATCACAATCGCAGGTCTTGAGCGACAAGCTAGTCACATGTGGATACATTCTAGTAGCTAAAAGCAAATGCTTCGATCTGGTTGGTTGATAATATTTCTTAGACAGCCAGAGCTGGGCCTGGCGACAGGTCACAATCATGACTGAGAATTGCTCTTTCGGGATAGCCGTGTCGAGCGTTCTTGCTCTCTCTTCTGCGACGCGTTGCCTCCCACGTTGCGCAGAATGCGCGATGGAGAGTGACCGACGGTTATTTTCGACAGAAAGCCCTGGTTGCTGGAGTCGAGAGCGTGTGAAGGGGCGTGGCGTAAGATGAGAGTGGAGAGCTAGGCAGGGGCAAGTCCACGGAGCATATTAAAGATGATGAGTGTGATCTTGAAATTGAACTGGGATTGCATTGGAACCAGTGGAGGGATTTGGGTATTGGGGTGATGTGGTCTCATTTGTGGGGACGGGTGAGAAGTTTGCTAACAGCGTTTTGGATCACGTGGAGTTGGGAGATTAGGGATCTGGGGAGACCTAGAGGCTTTGAAGAACGCTTTTCTCATAACCTCCGTTAAATCATAGCCACGGCAGGAGGACGAGGATGACGAAAAGATGTCGTGTGGATTTTTTGTCTTGCTATTTTATATGTATCAATTGGGGTGTCACGGTGGTGCAGTGATGCAGTGAGTACCGAGTGTTCGCAATCGTTCGCGTGTATTAGGGAGGTGAAAATCTGTGGTCGCAGAGGTTAGCACATTTCGCTGTTAAACCGGTGACCCCAGTTTGATTCCTATTTGTGGCCAACTCCAGTGCCGATTAGCTGAACCGATCGTAGGCCTTGCCTCGGTCGACTCAGCCTCAAATGATCACCCGACACACGCGCGTATCGGGTGATCGTACACACGTGTTTCAGGTGCTCGCTAACAGCACCTGCTCCGACAGTCCGTTAAACTCTACAAAGGGGGGTTCTTTATCTTTCGTCTCGTGTGTATGCGTGTTCAAATAAAAGGACAACTTGCGGTCACGACTATAAATTATGATCGCGTGGCCGGAGCACATCACTGCCCTTGCTCAGCCCAATGTTCTGCTGGCGCCGGACACGTTCTAAAGGGGACAGTTAAACAGACTGAGCCTCGCGGAACCGCGCGCCAGCCACTCGCGTGAATAAACGAATGAATGAACGGATGGCTGAATAATTAAAAGTATAAATCAATCACTGCGGCCTGCCAGAGATAGGATGTACGGTCCCTGGCCGCGTGGAGCGTCCGCGCGGAGCCTGGCGTTACTGATGAGCTACAGTCGAACGGCGCGTGGAGGGAATGTTAAATAGCCTTCCCGGCACTACGGGAGGGACGGGAAGGCGGCTCGGCCCAGACGCTCGCTAAACCCTCGGAGAACTAAAGGATTTGCCACGGGCGAAATTTGGCCGCTGTGGGTGGCACGGTGGCACGGTGAGTATCGCTGCCACCTCACGGCAAGAAAGCCCTGGGTTTGATTCCCGGCCATGGTGCCTTTCTGTGTGGCGTTTGTGTGTTCTTCCCGTGTCTGTGTGGGTTTTTGCCGAATGCTCCCACAGTTCAAAGACACGTTGCTGCTGCTTCCTAGGTTAATTGGCCTGCTGACTAAATTGCACCTGGTGCCCTATGATGGACTGGCGTCTCTTCCTGAGTAAAGCCCTGCTTTGCACCCTGTGTCTGCCAGGATAGGCTCCGGCTTCACCGTGACCCACCACAGGATTTAGACGGGGTTGATACTGAATGAAAAGCGAGTCACTTCTTCTTCTGTGCGATTCTTCAAAGCACGATGGTCAGCCTCTGGACATCGTTGTCTGGACATCGTTGTCTTTCAGCTCGGCCTCGAAGTGTCGCTGCAATTAATGAATGTTTATAGGTGTATATTTTACCTTGAGTTTTTTTTTCGAGTGAACTATAGGAACGATGTCCACCGGTTCGTAAGGGTGTGTTCTGGAACAGCTAGGCTTTCCGTTGATGTGAATGTGATTTTATATTCTCTGTTAGCACAGGGGACAGACAGATTGACTTAGAGCAGCGAGCAAAGAAGCTTCTAGCTTTTGAGCACTGGTACATGTGGAGGGTGGTCGGATTGACGTGTGGGGTCGAGTAAGCAGCTGGGACGTGCGCACTTTCTAACGCCCGTGCATTCGTTGCACGGACAAAAAAGCCTAACGTTACGACAACCGTGAAAAGTAAAACGCTCGTCCAAAAGTATCCCGTCGTGAGTGTTGGCCAAATAAACAACACAGATCCGGGCGCTGGTCCTGGCGAGCACGGTAGCGATCAGTTCCGGGGATTTGTAGTCTTCACGGAAACAAGTCGAGTATCCTCGAAGGGATAGACAGATGGGCGAATATTTTTACGGCACAGCAGTAAGTGGCCCGTCGGCTCGATTAAAAATCAATGTTCACATTCCGTACGATCGCCACAGCACATTTTCTCGTCACAGAGCTCTCTTGGTAAAGCTGTTGGGCCCCGTTTCCATTAAAAGTTGTAGTGATTTTGTTGTTTTTTCTTGCTCTACCTAATCCGTTAAAACTAGATCTTCATATCACACAAGAGCCTCGTCCCTGACAAATGCGATACGGCGTGAGGTTGATGCGTCCGCACGCCTCTATGTGCCGACGTCAAAGTTAAAGTGGCGTTCATGTTGAGTTTTCATTGTGTTTCGTTCCACTTTCCCAGATGGTGTATTTATTCACAGGACTGTGGGCAGGACACAATACTTATTTAGAATTGCAGTTGGAGCCTTGCTGTCCTGTTCTCACAGCTATTGGACGAAACAACATTGGGAACAGAACATGCCTCATATATGCACTCGCCAGGCTGTATTGCGAACACCTTTGTGCTTCATGTGCCCGCAGCGCGCACGGCCGCTGTGGGCACAGAGAGCCGTCTGTGCATTGTGGTAATGATTTCATTCCGAGTTTGTGCTCCCGATTATATGGCTGGTTTGAAATATAACCGCTGGTATTGACGTAGGCTTTCACAGCTCGATGTATGAGAATTGCTTTTAATAGCTGCTCTTTTGGGATAGCCGTGCCGAGCGTCTCTTCTCTCTCCATCCCACGTTAGAGGCATCTTTAGGCTTCTCCAACGTGGGATGTGAAATGTCGCCAAGGAGAGAGAAGGAATGCTCGACATGGCTATCCTAAAAGAGCAGCTCTTAAGAACAATTTCCATGTATTTCCATATAGCCATCATATAGCCATATATGGATGCTTTGCCGTGTGACGTGAGCTCACTGGACCGGCAATGTGGATCTTTCAGGTCCCGTCCCCCTGCGCGCCAGTTGAAGCAATGGGCCAACGTTATATTTTACCCGCGTCTGTGCACCCTGCAGTGTGCATCAGCAGGTCGCGTGCGCTGGGGTAAAGTGTGGGTAATCCCACCTCTTCCAAGATGCCTGGCCAGAACGAAAAGCTACACTTAAAACCCCCTCCCATATCTCTCCGATTTCATCTCACGTCCAAATCAAATAAACCCAACTCGCAATGCAGGACGCTGCCCGACAAGCGAGTCTTGAGGCTCAACGAGGCTCTCCGCGATTGATAAACAAACCGTCGCTGTAATTATCGCGGCAGCTTTAGGAGGAGGGGGGCTCGCAAACGTGAAGCGTCCACTCAGTCAGCCGCCGCCGCCGCCGCCCGTTCGCGCCGTTTGACATCCGCGTCGGTGCGGCGCGTCGGGCGGCGCGAGAATACCAATAAGTCACCTCGTTCCCCGGGACGCGGCGCTCAGCGGCGCCTCGCGGTCACGTCGCGCCGCCGCTTCGCGCAACGCCCTCGCGGCTTCGCGGGACAGATGAATAAGAATCAATGACTATTGGCCAAAAAGGTTCCTTAATCAGCTGCTCGCTCTCACTACAACACTTGAAGCGTTGTTACCAAGACTGTTTTGTTTCTAGCTTACGGTTACGCAACGCCGTATCCCAGCCTCGCAGACACGCCACTTAAAATACAACTTACAGAGAACCCACTGTAGCATTAGCGCAAATTGCACCACGGGAGCCACTCAAATATCAATTTTAACAGCTTGAATTTTTCTTGATGGCAACAGAGGGTAGATGTGAGATATAATGCTCACCATGTCACCTGGTGACAGAGATTATTGAGCGCTTTTGAAAATTGTACTCGGATGACGCATTTGTGTATTTTTAACTCGTGCGCAAATGCAAAGATGGAGAAAAAAATGTCTGTGGCCAGACAGGGTAAGCGGTTCGGAAGTCCGGCGAGAACCCTGCAGGTTCGCGCTGTGCATTTTATCGGGAAAATACGGTTGGGCTGGGTGGGACGCGGATTAAGCATGATGGAGGAGAGAAGGTAACAGGTGTTGGGATGGTCTCCACTAGTGCAGCGACCAAGGGGAGAGGAGACGTATTGGCTACATGCTGGAACAATGTTGGGCCAGGTCTTGGAGGTCACGTGTCGACTGAGCAGCTGTGGGATCTGGGGAGGGTGGAGCGTGTTGGCGACGTGTGGTGGCATCAGCGGCTTTGGCGCCGATGACGCCTTGGTATCGTGGCTCTGGGGACCCGTGGGTTGACCCGAACCGAGCTCACACCACCGTGGATCCTCAATTCAAACCCATGTTTTGGCAACGGTTAAACCGCGTTCTCAAGTGTGGTGAGCTCAGGATCACAGACGAATGTACGAAGAATTGTGATAAAAGACATGCATTTGTATTCCATGATGCCTACGGTATTCCTATTGCGAGAATGACAATTTGAGTTCGATTCTCATCCCATGAACACACCGAGTCGAAGTGACTTTGGGAATAATTGTGACATCATATTTCAAGGGCCATTCTCTGCCATGAGTTGATGTTACACTGCACACTGTCCTCTTCCTGCGAATGGAAAGGTGAAACTAGCGACGTTAGATGTCTGGCTATCGATCTTAATATACCATTTTATAGCCTCTGCGGAGGCGTGGTGAATGCCGGTGATATTTGCCTGGGAATTGGACAGCGTTGAACTGTGTTAAACACACAACCCGTCGTGTGTTGGATGTGAATAGCAGCTTTCTATGAATATCAACACTGCTCACTGTGAGAGTTACAGATTCCTTCACCTCAATAAGAAGATGAAGAATAAAGCAAAGTAGCGGCACACATGTAGATTGCTGATGATGGGTGTTAAATGTGGAGACTTGACCTCACCATAAGTAATCGTAGTCGTATAAAAGGGAGATGTATGAATGTAGGTTTTCACGGCTCAATGTATGAGAATTGGTCTGAAGAGCTGCTCTTTCGGGATAGCCATATCAGCACGCCTCCTCTCTCCTTCGTGACGTTTCGCCTCCCAGGTTGGAAACGTGATGATGCCTCCATCCCGGTACCCTCAGTGTGGCCATACATAAACACTATTGCTCCATTATTTTGGCCAGAATTTCAGGGGCAAAACGTGAGTTTGTTAAGGTGGAAATGTTGTGGGAACGTCCTCACCAAGAGAAACATTTTTGCTTGTGTTTATTTTCGTGCGACGTACCGTGTGCGAGATATCTTGTGACGGACGGACGCTTGCGTGTTATATGTACAGTTTGTATACGTACAGTTTGTATGTATAGGCTTTCCAATTTTCACCTTGCTGTTCACCGATAACGACCAATTTCAATGAGGCCATGAGGTTTTAATTTCAAATTGACTGTGCTCACATCGGAACATACGTGGCTGATATATTCCAAAATAACCTTTAACGAAAGCTGCTTTTAATGTGACTCGGCTAATCTGGCATCGTTAGCGGCTCTGTTTGATTTCACGGTGATTCATCATCGCGCAAAAGTTCAATCCGCATACGGAATGAGTCGGGTTACGGTGCTCAAGCGACACACGCTGAGAAAACCACGATGTAATCAGGCGTATGCCGTCGGTGTTTTGGGTAAGTTGATCGTGACTACGCTAAAAGTCACCCGCGCTATATGCGTGCGCTTCCAACCGTATGAATCACTGCATCACAGGGAAGATTTATAGCTGGTGCGGAAAGTGCTCTGTGCTTGGATTTGGATCAGAACTTGAGTACAAGATGCTACCTTTAGATCATTGAGCTTTATTTACAATTGGTGCTGTGGATAAAAGAGACTTCCCAAGGCAGGTACCAAAGACGGCCATATTACGACTATTTTTCAGCGTGTGATGAGGTTGCCTTTACTATAATGTGCCGGTTGATTCTTATTTTTTATGATTGCTTCATGAGCAGCAGGGTGTCGAAGCGGTAACAGCTCCGGTTTCCTCACACAACTAAAACACGTTCATTAATTTGCGCCGGCTGTTCGCGTGGCTGCATCCACCCTCCATCTCCTTCCTGCAGCGCCTCGGGGCCTCTGGGTGAAAGGCGGCACTATATGCATGTAATTCATTATTATTACTATATTTGTTGGGAAGCTGCCCAAGCGACGTGCTGGTTAGCGTGTTGTCTCCGGGTCGGTCTCCTGGGCACGTCTTTCAAAACACCGGTGCAAGCTTCTTAAATACCCCCTCCTGAGAAAGAGTAAAAAGGGCCGGTGAGCTTCGCGTGGCTACTCTCGTGGAATCGAACACGTGGAATCTTGAAACTGTTATTACCAATTTAAAACATCCTGTGATTGAGAAAGAGAAATGACACAATATGCATAATTCCAAAACAATCCAATACATTTTCAAACCCTGTTTATTTATTTATTTGAAGCTACTTCCTATTCAACTGCAAAGAGACACAGACACGAAAGCTGGCTATTACCTTTACTGACAAACACACCGTGACGTAATAGACTAAGAGATCATTATACTGCCCGTGTCCGCGTGGGTTTTCGCCGGGCACTCCGGTTTCCTCCCACCGTCCAAAGACATGCTGCCAGGTTAATTGTCGTACTGACTACATTTCCCCAGGCGCCCTGCGATGGACTGGCGTCCCATCCTCGGTGTTCCCCTGCCTTGCGCCCTGTGTCTGCCGGGATAGGCTCCGGCTCACCGCGGTACCCAGTATAGGATTAAGCGGTTTATGAAAATGGATGGATGGATCATTATACTGGCAGCTCAAGTTAGCTTCTTAGTCATGATGTCTTTGAAGTTCTCTCTTTAAAATGTGGCTTTTGCCCAATTGAGGTTCCCTCTGTGCTAGAAATACTTCTATCGGAAAGAGTGCAAATATGCCTCCATCTGATCATAACTCATTAATGCCATCGCCTGCCCTTGTCCCTGCCAGTCTTTGAAGTGAGCTGTAAAGTACTACACTGTCAAGGTTTAGTCAGCCCTTTCAAAGGCACATCAATGTCCTATTAAATAACACTTGATAAACCGTGCACCTTCTCCCGGGGCGGCCGTGTGCCGCTTGGTCCGGCATAACAGAGAAACTGGGTTTCAACCCAGACTTTGGCAATCCGCAGTTAAATTGGCTCGTCGAGTGCAGCAAGATGATGTTTTCAACCCGTTCGCATACGATCGAGTAAATAAAACAGCCGTCGTATTGCGCCAGTTTGTCGCTTGATCCTGCACATTTCAACGCTGGGGTTTAAACGGCCAGCGTTTGGGTTTGATGTCTGTGCCTACAAATGCTGTTTGCAGAGCAAATAATAAAAGCATGCAACTCCCCCGCAAGCTGATGTCTTGCTCGCCGAGAGTTCCGAGCGGGAAAATTTCTCTCATCTCTTGATAGACGGAAGTCTGACACTCATACAACTGTGATGACTAAACGCTCGGTACTACAGTGGGCTAACTGCACCACCCTGAGGTGCAGATGGTCTGTGGAAAGGCTGGCTGCTGGCAGCCTCTCTCTCCACAGACCATACTTTACTATGCTCGGACTATCCTTCCGACCCTTGTCGGAACGCTAGTCTGAGTGGATTCCCAACTGGGAATTGAAGTTGCACATTTCCAAGTGTGAGCTGAGGCACTGCCACAAGTTTCCAGGTGTGGGTCAACGATGTAGTATTGTTATCGGTACTAAAGTGAGTACAGTACTTGTTCAGGGGGTCAAAGTAGAAGCGTTCACGTCGCGATCCCTGTCAGGTAATACTTGGTATTGCCTGCGAATTCTTCCAAACACTTCGAGGCTGAGCTTAAAGACAACGATGTCCAGAGGCTGACCATCGCAAAGAAGAAGTACTTGTTCATATCGTGTCAGCATTGCAATTGAATGTATCAGCATGATTACGGTCGCTTTATGTTTTTAAATGAATCTACAATACTTTAATATATATAATGAACAGCTTTTAGAAAAACTAGCCTTTTGGACACTTCATTTACATGGTAATTTCATCCATTATCCCTCATTTAGGTTGTAAATTGCTTCACGGGGGCTTTTAGAGTTTCTGCAGCCGAGAGCACATTCATACTTTAGCAAGATCGTTTAAGGGAACATGTGAATTAACAATGTGCAGTTGTATAATCTGCAAGTTATGACGGGTTTGTCAGAAATTGCTGAACCCGGTTTATAAATGCACACTTTACGCTGTTCCATTTCCCAGCCGCCTGATGTATTTTGATTGTTATTATTTAATTTTTACATTTATTTAATGGACTTGGGGGTGGCACGGTGGCGTGGTGAGTAGCACTGCCGCCTCACAGGAAGAAGGGCCTGAGGTTGATTCCCGGCTTGGGTGCCTTTCTGTGTAGAGTTTGCGTGTTCTACCCATGTCTGCCTGGGTTCTCGCCGGGTACTCTGGTTTTCTCCCGTAGTCCACAGATATGCTGCCTATGCTAATAGATTAATTGGCATAATTACATTTCCTCCGGTGCTCTGTTAAGGACTGGCGTCCCATCCTGGGTGTAGCCCTGCGTTGTGCCCTGTATCTGGCGGGATTGGCTTCGGCTCACAGCGACCCTGTACAGGATTAAGTGAACACTGTAAATAAGTAAATTTTATATATTTCATGGACCACTTGAAAAGTTGAGAATTTCCAGCGTTGGTTCGTACGTGTCCGTTGATTGTTAGCAGGACGTTCGTTGGAGGTGACTGGATGTTTTGGGGCACTAAGGCCGCGCTGCATGGGGCCACTGAGCTGGCATCGCTGAGGTATTGGGTTTGGATCCATGCAGACACCCCCACAAAGCGGGATCTGAAGTGCGGTGAGTAGATGATGATAATGTCAGGCCAGTCATTCACCAATGACCGCACCAAAACTCTACCCACGTTACATTTGTAGTGATGTAGGTTTTCTCGGCTTGATGTATGACAGTGGTTCCCAAACGTTCTAGGTTCATGGCCCCCTTAGTGTATCAGGATTTTTTTCCACGGCGCCTAAAGTCAGAAAATATATGGCATCTATCTAAAATGTGGAATGTCCCGCGGCACCCCTGTGAGTTAGCTGCGTCGTCCCGGAGCGCCGCGGCGCGCACTTTGAGAACCACCGATGTATGAGAATTGCTCTTAAGAGCTGCTCTTTCGGGAAAGCCGTGTCGAGACAGGAGGAACACTCGACATGGAAATTCTGTTTCTTCATCCATTCGTCCGTGTCCCTGACAGCACCCCCTCCGCCCGGTGTTCATTTGGCTTTATTTGACGAACGTCAGAGCACAGTTCACGTCTCTGATCGATCTCTCCGGGCCGCGGGGTCGCCCGCGCGATGGCACAGATTATGGGTGCCGCAGTTAACAAGCTGTCGCTCCGGAGCTCCGTCCCGTCCTTGAGCAGAATCATGGCCCTCCGAGGGGCCGCCGCCCGTAACGAGCAGCGATCTTGGGCCGCGTGCACGCGAGAAGTGCTCTTATCAGCAAGCCTCGTTTCACAGATTTGTGATTTTCAAACAGATGGCGAACGCGTGTGTGAAATGCATCCCAATAGGCGGCCGTCAAGAAATAAAAAGCTCGTATTTAATGGCATTTGCCGCTACGTGCTCACGTGCGGAGATGAAAGAGCGAGCTTCTGTTTCGCCACGTAAGCTGTTGCCGACTCGCAGTCGGTGCTGTTCGTGCAGGAAGACCCCGGTTCGCGCCCAGGACGCGTTCCTGGTGAATCGAGCGTTAAGTGAATCGGCGCTAAGAGGGAGGTCACTGAAGGAGGTGGGCGCTGATTAGCTGTGAGTGTACAAATGCGTCGCTCTCATTGGCTGAGCGTTTGTAAACAGAGCTGCGAGCGACTTGTAACGGTACTCGCATTATGGATTTCCTTCATGTTTTGCCGTAAAGAATGATCTCCAAGGAGGACTAAAACGAATCGCGGTTTTGCGCGTGTGCTCCAAGCAGGGTCAGAGTGTACAGTAGTGAGTTGTTTATCCACTGTTGGATGAAAGCTTTGCTGACCACCTTCATGTGAGTCATGGGGGTTTGTTTGACCACACTTCATTCACCACGCTGGTCAGTATGGCTCAGTCCAGAAAGGGTGATAAAGAACGTGCGAACTCCACACAGAAAGGCACCCGAGCCGGGAATCGAACCAGGGTGGTTCTTACTGTGGGGTAGCGGCACTATTTACTGCGCCACAGTGCCCCTGAATGATTGTTCGCCTGGAAAGTAACAGTACCGGGACGCACTGTATATCTTGCGCGGTATTTACCGTGTTTATTCGCCATTCTTTAATCCTCGCGGAAACACCTCGGGCCCCATTTTCCACGCGTCAGGAATTACAATTTCATCTCGAGTCTCGAATCACAAATGTGTGAAGAATTACAACACGGGCCGAGCCGAGCATCCCAGTAATATGACCGTTAATATTGATAGAGCTGTTGCACGTTGGAATAAATTACGTTTATTATTTGCAATGTGCAGTGGATCATTACTGCCAGGGAAGAGTCGGGGGTTATTGCTGCTGCGCTGCTACTGCTGCGAAATTTTGACGGCAGATTATTAAATTAGTGCTGTTTCTCTCTCACCTTTGAGTCTCCTAAGAGGCCGCTCGCGAACATCATCGTAGTAATATTCCTAAGTCAGGTATAGACGCGGTTGTCCTCTTAAGTTGGAAGCTTGGGCGATTGGCGTTCATTCATTATCAGGCCCCACTTAATCCTGTGCAGGGTCACGGGGTGCCAGAGCCTATCCCGGCAGACACAAGGGGGCATAAGGCAGGGCTATACTCAGGTTAGGAAGCCGGTCCATTGCAGGGCGCAATTTAGTCAGCAGGCCGATTAACTTAGGCAGCACGTCTCTGGACTATGAGAGGAAACCAAGGTACCCGATGAAAACATTGCGTAAACCAAAAATTGCTATAAACGCGTGCAGCTGGTCGTCACGGCTGTGTCGCCGTGGCGCTCGTGCGGGCGGCGCGCGTGTCCTCGGCCTGCACGCTGACTGTGAGCGCCGAGCGTGACCTCGAGCTCACATCTGTCACCACAACCTTGGCAGTGGAAATGCGGTTTAACTGTACACGCCAACATTAGGCACCGCTACGTTAAAACGTAATTGTAGACAGAATTGCGTTCGACGCTCGTGTGTAATGCATTGTGATTAAGGCGTAGAAAGCCAGATGCGTTCTTGGAATAACACAGCAAGAGACAGGGAAGCGCATGCGGCACGTGGATCACGGAACAGAAACAAATCAGAGGCATCCCACGCCTGACGATGCCTCCAACGTGGGAGGGTGTCCCAAAAGTACAGCTCTTGAGAGCGATTCTCATTCACCAGAGCTGGTAATGCCACCTTGGCCGCTCTCACAGTCAGCACGTGACCTCCAAGATGTGGCCTAACACTGTCCCATCATGTGGCCTGTCATCTCCTCTCCCGTTGGTGACTGGACCATTGGAGACCATCCCAACGCCCGTCTCTATCACCGTGTCTGTCCTCCATCATCCTGGGTTCGTGTACCACTCAGCAGGACCGTTTTTGCCCGACGAAATTTCACCGTCTGATTCGCTCTCATCACGATTCAATTACGTATTTTTGTTACGTTCCAGGGGGTCGCATTTACATTCGAGAATCGATATTTATTTGGTAAATCATGTGTGGCTCTATAGGTTCTCAGAGGTCACAGGAACCAATTAGCCCCAGTAAACACAAACACTGCTTAACGTGATAGTATTCAAACGCGCGCAGTTCGACCTACGTATCGCGAGAATAGGGATCTATGTTAATCGATGGGTCGATGCTCGATTACACGTCTACACGGCGGTGCTGCCTCGGCGGACTGATAAGGGCGCCGGCGGCGGCATTAGCGAGTGTCGCTTAATCCCCACAGCTCACCCGTTTGCAGTGTGAAACCGTAGCGTACCTATCTGATAATGGGTTCACCTCGGATGAGAATGCGTGCCATCACCTGCCAGGGCACGGGTTTGTGACGGGGGTGGGGGGGGCATGTGTGCGGAATGCCGCGAGGCGAGGGCACTGTGAGGCGAGTGCGTCGAGACGATGCTTCGGCACTCAGGGAACAGCAACCTAAAGCCTTGTCTTTTTTGCGCGTGTTATAAATTATAATAGTTATTATTTATACGATATGTTAGGAAACGTCGATCAATGTTTGCATAATGCGCAGAGGCCGAGTGCTTTTTACACATTTTCATGTGTTGTTTGAAACTTCTGCTTTTCTGGCTGGCACTTTGTTTTCACGAGGATGTGTTTTTTTCCTGCCGTCGTTCACACTCGATTAACCCACCGTGCCTTTGTTTCACTATTTCCAGCAAGGATTAAAGAACCCGGAGCCAGTCTGCAGCGTGAGACGTGTTACGTGAGACCGGAGTTCAGACTGTGGCCCCGTGAAGACGAGCGCAGACTTGTGGTGCCGTTCCAGCAAAACAACAGTAAGCATTTTATTCGCTCGCTTTTACAAACAATATTTTTTTTTCTAGAGATAGGCTGTGTAATTAATCAAACCATCAATTACTCTTACCGATTATCAGTTTGATTATTCGACAAATCCGGCAACATGAAACTAGTTGGGAAAAAAGGTCTCACCTCTGCCCTCACTTTCGCCGCGAGACAGGAGGTTATGGGCAGGGCTTGGTGAGGTCATCAGCGGCGTCACGCTGGGGTTGGGTTTCCCACCTTCAGGAGGTAGGCAATTGACCACGAAAAAAGTACTCGATTACAGAATTTAATCAATTAATAGACATAAATGGCTAACGGATATATTTCGCCATTTGCTTGGAGCTGCTTCAGGAACTAAATCGTCAGTTTAAACATTTTGTTTAAATTCCATTATGTTCACACCAGACAAATGCTGACACCATTTATTGTATCACTTTTGCAGGACAGACACAGGATTATACGCTTTGGAATGGCTGAAACACGCAAGTCTTCTGGTTACTTCATGGGAGACCAATCTGTCCCTCGATGTCATGGAACGAAGCCGTTACACTTAAATCATCATCATAAGCCATGGTCTTTATACTGCTGGATGAAGGCTTCTCCACAGTGACGCCACAGTTCTACCATGCCACAAGCCACCAACCATCAGCAATCGTCCCTTCTCGCGACTCGTCCGGCCCACGTCTCCTCTTCCTCACCGTCCGTACAGTGTCTGCGAGGGGCGTTTGTACCCGATCCATGTGCTCCTCTCTCCGTCTCGGTGTCGTTCCCAGCATTAATCTCTCCACGCTGTCTTTGCGCACAGATCAATCTTTGTTCCATTTCCTTTGTCATTTTCCCCTATTTCTGATTCAGATATCACAGCAGGCAATATGCCCCGATTGAGAACGTTTCATTTAAATACATTGGCACTTTGCGTTTCATTATCAAACTCATTTCTCCAAAATGCTGCACTGTGATCACAGTTTCTTTACTTCATCGGCCAGCATTGAGAGTGAGTCCTCTACTTTTCAAACGCTTCACACAACAGTGTTCATCCCGGTGAATTCTCGAGGTGTCTTGAATATGACTTTCGCTGGCACGTAAGGCATCTCTTAGCAGCACGTTTCCTCACCTGTCTTCCCCGCTCACACAATTTTAAATCCTCCGCATCTTGGGTATCTCCTGCATTATTTAGCGCCGTTTCCAAGCGTACCTTACATAACATATTGCTATTCAATTTATTTATAAATTCCCGCCGTCTGCCTCGCGTGCAGTCTGTCTCACGTCAATTCAATAGAGAGCTCGGAGGCTTAGGCGCCCGTCCTGCCAGAGGCCATCACTCGACGCTTAAAAGGACGGTCGCCTCTCACGAGGGGCTCCATTGCAGATATTCATAATTCGGTAACAATTATTATAATTCTTCTGATTATAATGTTAAGAATTTTTCTGAATGCCAATTTTACCCAGGAAGGCACTTATACGTCGTGTGCCGTACACTACAGGGGTGCTGCTGTGGTGTAATGGTCGGCACGCTGGGTTTGGATTCCAGAGGTCACCGGCTCCATCTCCTGACGACGCGGCAGCTGAGACGATATCGTGGGTCTCGTAACCCCCCCCGCCCCCGCTCTGTCCACCCAGCAGTTAAGTGGGGTCACCACCTTCACCTCTGGTAGTGGCGTGAGTAATACATTGCAGGGCTGCACCTTTGCCTTTAACTTGATAGTCAGGTCTCGGATATAAATCTGTTGACCCCTCCAGACAGGGGAAATGTGAGATAGAGATATCATCCACCAGAGAGGCTGAGCTGCTCCCATAAAGCCTGGCAGGGTGGCGCCTGCATACAGCTGGAGGTGGGGTTGGTGGCTCACACACAGGTCATAGTGGGCCATCGCCATCCCAGACGCGGTAGTCTGCAAAGGTGGACAGGAGACATCAGTACAGCAAATGGGTTCCTGACTTGACCATCTAGACTTTTGAGTATTATCTCCACATACAGGTGGGTTTTCCTCTGGGCACCCTATCTACTAATATCCAAAACGCCTTAAACATCCTCTCGACTCGGTGAGGCGTTCCTGGGTAAAATAATGAACGAATTATTGTCGAGCGTATAACTGGTCCGCCGATTACCTCTACAGATGAACATAACAAATAATCCTTTACCGGAGCCAAGATACAAAACCACAGGGTAGCTTTACAAGTCAATGTCCCTGTGTGCTTGCGTGCGGCAGCGACTGCCTGCAGCCGGTGCCGGGACAGCCCTCACAACGCGGGTCCTCTGCGTCGCGAGGGCTTCTTAATGCAGGCGTGCGTTTGCGTGTATGTGCGTGTGTGCATGCGTGCGCACCGGACGCCGGGGCTGTTGTGTCGAGACGCTGGGCTGGGGCTCGCGTGACATCGCGCCAGAGCCCCGCGGTAAATGTCACGGCGCGTTAATGGCAGATCTCCGACGTGGACGAAGGCTGCGCTCTTCATAGGTTTTCCGTTGATGTGTATAATGTACATTGATATTAACGCGTGGGATGGCGCTCGACAGGCAATCAAGAATCTCCGCGCGTCTGACTCTTTGCCTGAGGTTGACTCGGTGCATCATTCCTCCGGGCTGTATAAAATGAGCACCGCTGCGGGACATTATCCGTGGACTCGTCCTACGGTGAAACCGGCTCCGTCATAGGAATGCGGAATGTCCACGGCTGGTTGAAATGAGTGGCAGCCCACCCAGTGCTTGCTGGTGCAGGGCGGCACTGACTTCGATGTTGTTATCACGCGCGTCAACTCGCATTGCTTTTTCCAAATGAGGATGGAGGTGCGATTTGTTTACTTTGCATCCTAGTTTGTGTTACAAATTGTGTCAATTGAAGATGCCTAAATGTGCAATATTATTTTGCCAACTTTTGTTTTGTAGAAACTTTCACGCAGTGTGAACTGTTTGATCGTGGTCCGTGTGTGTGTGTGCATGAGTCTGCGTGTGCTAAATGGGAATCGGTCGCGTAGTTAGTTAGCACACTGCGCCGTACGATTACAGCCACCTTTATTCAATTCTCTACTGTGCCACACAGACAACTGTTGCCAATGGGTGTCTGAGAACTGGCGCACGTCTCTCGCGGCTGGACTCGGCCCGAGGTAAGCACCTCTGGTGGTGGTGTGCCAACATCTGCACAAGGGGATGCAAAGGTGGCCGGGAATGGGTAGCGCTGTCCACACAAATCGCTGAGTTTGCCATGTCAGCCATGATAGGTGCTTACTAACAACGCTTACCCCTGCGCTCGGTATGACCGAGGCATCTGTGTATTTATTGTTTACGTTTGTAGAGTCATTCAAACTGCTGGGCAACAGAACACCGCGTTACAGGTGTCACACTGTGCCTGTTTGATGTGTAAAGCCGGGTGTGTGGCACAGTGGCGAGATGGTAATACAGCGGTAAGGAGACCCATTGACTGCTCGGGGTCAGTAATTGAAAATGCACTTACAACGTTTTCTCTTCCCGACAGTGGTTGTCTTACAGATGTACTGACAGCGACATAGGATTGTGGATTTTCCACCATTTGACTAAGGCTGCAGATGAGGGTAGCCTCTTCCTCACGTAAGTAAGGAGGGAGACACGTTAATCGTTTTATAAAACCCAAAGTTATATTTAGCGTGACTAATTTATGTTACGTCTCGGCTGCTGTTTGATATGTATATTTAGTTTTATTGATTACCATATAGTTGTGTTCAATACAAAACCCTCCATGCTCATTTAGAATAAGCGCTGCCTTGCTTGGATGGACTGATGTATTGTACATAATTAAAGTGACTTGAGAAATCAAATTAATCAGAGCTGCAGCCGTCGTCACTCAGCTTCTCAAACCGAAAGTTTTGGAGGGAGAGCATTGAGGCTCAAGGCTTAGTAATGACACGTTTGGCTCTGAACGCGCGTGTGTGTGTGTGAAACCTCTGTGTGTAAACACTGGGTCGCTGTTGCAGGAATTCGGGCCATTACTGCTGATGGCAAAGCGTTTCACCTGTACTCATGTGAAACCCAACAGTCCTAATGGGAAATCGCACTTGAATTCAAATCGTGCTGTCTGACACTCTCTTGGTGACTTAAACCAATATTGCCAATTCCACGTTTCTATGGCAAGGCCCACAGGAATGTGGATTTTTTTTCCTACTGATTACAAATCGGGATTCGAGAAGAGCAACCAGCCATTGCTCAAACGCGCATATGAGCACATTTGCAATCGTATGGAATCGTTTGACACTTTCCTTGTGAACGTTGCAACCAACAAGGCACGATTGTGCATTTTTATTGCAGTCTTGCGATATTTACATGGCAATGAATGTGCTTGAATAAGGCAACTTGACAATGCCCTTAGGGCTAATTGTTACATTTAAACGAAAAGCAATGATAATTTGAAGCCAATATTGGTGCAGGCAGCTTGTACTTTCTCTTGCAAAACGCCTCGTGGTAAAATGTGTGTCATGCCTCCTCTGGCTACAGTGCAATGGCTGAGTGGTGTGCGAGCTTCTGCAACACGGACTTAGATTTCTCATTTTAAAACATGTTGCCTTATTTACGGTGGCACCGCGTCCAGCCGATCAGCACACACCTGAGTTTGTTAATATCCCCGCCGCTTGCCCTCGCTTGTCCCCGCGAGGAATTCTAAGTGTTCGTGTCCCGCGAATGTGGCGCCTCCCTCGGCAGAGTTGACGCGCGGCTGGTCGATTGACAACAGGGAGCGGTGGTGGCGGTGTAAATATTCAACTCGTTCGTGTCTCCCACGTCCCTTTCCCAACCGTGATGGATGACAGCTTGTGAATGTGCATAAGGGGCCATGAGCGAGCGATCCAGCCAGCCAGCCAGTCAGCCATCAGAGCTTCCAGATAATATGCAAAACGTAAGACCACAACAGTCTATGCACAACAACAACAATCTAGTGGGAATTACTCCCATGAAACATGGAATCTGTCACTACTGTAGTATCAGAGAATTGCTGGTTTGGAAAGAACATTGTAGGAAATGCCTGTCATGTCGATCCTGGCTTTGCTGTTTGCTTGGGATGTAAGATTTCTTCTGTTGTTTGTGATTTCCCGTTGTGTTGGTTTACGTTGAGTGATGCCATCGTGTGGAGTGACTGATGCCATCGTGTGCAATGGGATGCCATGTAGAAGTTACGATTGATATAATTAGGAATTCCCCCAGTCTCCAATGCCACGTGATGTTGTTTCATTGCTGCCAATTGTAATTAAAACCACAGCAGCAACAAATGTTATTTGAGCAATGAAGGTGGTGAGAACTGCAATGGTTCGTGGGCTTTTGTTGCTGGACTTGCTGTTCACAGTTCAGTCGTATTTGTACTATCAACAGGTCATACGTTTCAGATCACACGTGTACCAAGTATTTTCCACAAGAATGTATAAACAAATATATATGATTTAAATCGTGGCTAGCTTGTGAGTATTTAAGAAGCTGTACTTAACTTTGCCGAAACCCGTCAGCCATAACCCTTTTTTACAACGCGCCGCATCTCCACCGAGAGCCGTGGGTTAGTCAATGTTCACATCGATCCGAAGAAGCGTCCGGTCGAATGTTTGCAGCTCAAATTCTGGTGAAATCACGATTCAATCGATTTACACAGAACGGTGTTGTCATCGTTGGTGTGTGAACACATCGCAACATCGAAATGATTAGTAGAGCCAACCAAAAAGAAAATGATTACTAAAAAATAAAGCACATTTCTAAGGGCAGAGAGTGGCGGCGACTCGAAAGAGTGTGTTCCTACATTGCCCTTCAGTTTCCCTGCTAGAGAAATGAAGTAGCAGCATCTTTGAGGACAGTGCTGTGACGTGACTGTTAATCTACTAAGACGCACTTGCGTGTACATCGTGTAAATAGTGATACAATTGTGTGTACATAACGGGTGGCTGTTGATATTTCTCAACAACAACAAAACCCCAATATGAGCATTCCACAGAAGATCACGTGCATGTGCGTCTGCTTAGTGTTCCTGTAAATATTCTCCCTCAGTGTCAAATGCACTCAAGTGCAGGAGAGGGAAACCGTGAGATGCTTTCTCCGCCCTGTCCCCCCGTTGCTTTTGAGTCCAATGTCGTGTCTACAGTTTGTCGCCATGTCCCTTAAACGTAACGTGAGTGCTGTCATGTTTGGGAAATCCGTAAATGCATCTGCAGTCCTGCCTAAAGCATGGAACGCTTTGCATTTCCAGCAAGAATATTTACCATTGTTGTTTAATGCTTCTAAGATCTTTCGCTGGGGTGAGCGACTAAAGGGGGAGACCTAAAGTCAGTGGTGGTGGTGTTGGCAATGGCCTTCGGGGGTTTGGTTGAAGTGAACCGTGCAACGGCTGAGAGAGGCCTGGCAGAAGGAAGGAAGTGATGGCGAGGTGTAGTGGCATGGGCAGCGTTGGCTGTCATGACCTCTACACCTCGACCTTTGGAAGCAGGCGGCATTTTCCTGTGATTGCGCACGGAATAGGTGCAGAAATGGATGTGCATGTGTTAATAATGTGTAAGGGCATTGTAGCCATCACAGTTACGAGTCAGTGTCATTTTGTACGTCTGTGTTGACCTATCAAGTTACAAAACAGTGTGGGATTATTGTTATTATGTGAGTACAGCCAAAATAATGTGTATCGTGATGGTAACGAAACTCTTTGCTAATAATATTTTTATTTATTCTGAAAAACAAATCCACATTTGCAGCTTTGGTTATTTACTGTCACTGGAAAGAGATTTGTATTCATTAAAGCATGACGAAACCCAACATGAACCAAACCATAATGTATGTAATTTTTAACTGTACATTTTGACTTTGTGATTCATATTAGTAATTTCATGTATCCATAAATGTATCTGCTCCAGTGAAATAATAATTGATGTTTTTTTTAAATTAAAATGCATATTGAATATTTTATGTGGAGAAATGACACTACAATGCCCTTACAATTCAATTTATCTGAGGCTTGCAATTATATGTAAAAATGAAAGAAAAAATACAAAAAATAATGTTAGCTATATTTGTGACTATTATTATAAAGAATTTTAATTATTTCCTGTGTTGTGATAAAATGTTATGGAAATAAACAAATGTTATGCGAGCTCTCTGGTTCTCTGCCTGGCTATGATACATTTCTGTGTGGGGCTTGCATTTTCTCCCCATCTCAGTGTGGGTTTCGCAGGGTGCTTCGGTTTTCTCCAGCAGTTATTTGGCCTGGCAAGGGACCAGAGCAGGGAGTCGATCCCATGCTCTTCTTGCTGTGAGGCGGCAGCGCTACCAGTTGTTATCGAGCCCCCCGTGGTTGTATTCCGCCCTCTGCTGGTCACAGCGACAAGTGCACGCGATGTACCCGCGTGTACGGTTTGAATATGTGTCCGGTATGAGTGCATTCTGGTGCAGGCACGGCAGTAGGCCAGAACCAGATGAGGGCGACAAAGAGGAGCTAATTGCCGATGACGAGGTCTGCTGGCCGCGAAACGTCGGCACCATCTTTGAACGTAAGTGTTCGGTGTGCTCGCTCGTTTTCTCCAACATATCGACGGGTGCACTACACTTGCACACTTTTTCACATGACCTAAACTCATAAACAGAGCTTCACTATGGATAACATTGCTCATGAAAGCCTTCGAGTTAATTTTACGCTTGATAGCGGTTGATTGGATGGTGACGTGATCGTTTAATGAGTGGAGCGAAGCACGCGGCTCACCTGCTGTGCCGAGTTGAATCTCTATTGTTCGGTGGTGTCACGTGCCCGGGATACCCATCAAGGGGCGGATAGGAAACGGGTGCTTAATTGATCCAAAACTGATTGAGCACGTGGACCTCATCGGGTCACGTGAATTCCCGGCAGCCTCCCCTCCTCCTCCAGCGCAAGGATCCCTTTAAAAGGCGAGGCTGAGCGAGGCACGCGTTGCTAGTGGAGAGTCGTGTGCAGGGGGCTGCGTGGTGGAGTTGGAGGCGATCATGGAGCGTGGACGGCGGAGGACGGGCAACATCAGCGCTTCGCGATTTCGTCGCCACAACCAGGGTAGGTGCCTTCTTCTCGGTCCTCTAGTTTCACCATTCATTGAGTGTTTATCGCCCAAGGCGATGGCTATTGTAGGAAGCGGTAGCGGAGTGGTAAAGTGTGCCGCGCTACGAACCTGGCTACCGGAGTTTGGTTTGCGGCTATGGCCAACACCTGTAGCGATTATCAGAATCGGTCCTGGGCCTCCCCCTGATGGAGCTGGCCTCATGAGTGGCGTGGAACCATCGCCAGTAGGGAGACGAAAGTGTCGCGCTGGCCACCCAACTCGTGTATATGATGGTCCGGCTGTCTTGTGACCACCCCCCCTCCCATTCTCGTAGGTTTCCAGGCCGTGATCTTTCACGAGCCCATAGCTCACCACAAGCCGTTCTTCAACGCTATCATGAGCTCTTATCAGCCATCTCGCATAAAGGATGGTTATTCAAAAACAGAAAGAAATGAGCACAGGAAAAGTGTTACCGGACAGTTACATGGGTATTCATCTCGAGCACCCTGTACTGCTCTCCAGTATGACTGACCATCAGTTTCTCACCAACACCACTTTCCTCAAATGTCTTAATGCTGCATGGGAGATGTTTGTAGCTAATCGGGAGATGTTCAGCATTGTGTTTTGGCCACACCACGAGCGGCGTCTGCCGTTCCTGCCTTAGTAGGTGCTCGCTAACAGCAGCTGTTTCCATGAGTGAGCGCGCATTTCAAACACAATACTCTATTGTCCACTCATCGAATGCATGTACACCCTTGTATACCTTTCTATACATAGCGGTGAATTGTTTGAACTTGTTTTGGTTCCCCTCTAGGTTGACTCGGCCTTAAGTGAACTATCTGGAGCCCGTGTGTGAAATAAAATCTTCTATTTATCCAGTGTTTCTGTACACACACAAACTCCCTTTGTTGTTCCATAAGAATAATAATCGCATTTAATAGGTGCTCGCTAGCAGCATTGGCCCTAACGTTCTGTAATAATAATAAACGGGGTGATCTTGTGCATTTTCAATAGTATTCTGAATATGTTTGCCTGTAGGGTTTAATGTAACCGATGCTTGCTAACTGTACTTTGCGTAAGGGGGGGCGTCGTCTGTAATAGGTGCTACTTGGCTGAGACGCACCTGCCCGAACATAAGATTAATCATTGACCCGTGTGTGGAATGCAGGTGGACGTGGCTGGGACCGGGGTCTCCTCCTCCTGGCGAAGACGGTGGAAGATGGAGACGCGTATTTTTCTTTTCATAGCTTGGTGGTGAATCGCTTTCCATAGCCGCTCTGTCGGGATTGCCGTGTTCTTAGACCAAGAACACTGCTATCCCGAAAGAACGGCTAAGAAAAGCAATTCGCCGTTGGTTTCTCAGAGTTGATGCACATTGGTGCTCACGCATGCAAACCACACCAGCCCTCCCTCCCTCTGGTGTGGTTTTTTTTATTCGTGTGTTTTTATTTTTTTAAAGTGTTTTTTCTGTAGCTTTGCTGTTGTACATTTGTGTTCCCAATAAAAAGATGTATAAACTGTTTCATTTTGCACGCTTTTCAATACAAGGGAAATGTGCTTGTGTTTTCCGGATTCAAAAGAAAGGGAAGGTTCAAGCTTTTTTTTCCCCAGCTTGCAATGTGAACACTTAGCAAAAAAATCCCTAAAAGGGGCTTTAAAATACAAGGCTGTTCCTCCATATGGCGGTTTTGGCAACTTTATTGTAAGTGGTGTGCATGTGCTATACAAGTCAATGATAGTATTAAGTATTACTCATACTATTATATAGGCTAAGTGTCAAAACATTACTAAGTCCTCATTCACGCACTTGTGCCCCATCTCAAAAGCTATCACCTTTGGAAGGAGCACTTTAAATGGGTGACGGTGTTCAAATGTTGTACATTAACAATTCAATGAACACAAGATGTTTGCAATTCAGCAGAAAACGTTTATTAAGTAATTCAAAAACAGCAACAAAGGTTAAGACATTTCCAGGCGCAATATTGAAACCGGTGTAGGACTGCAGTGACGAATCAGTCAAGAAACAAATCTTGTCACTTGAACGCATAGCATTACATAACCATGATGTTCCTGCTCATGCTTTAACACGAATTAAAATGTCACGAAAACGCACACAACAAATGTCATCAACAACCACTTGCATATTACAAACGTAAGCTTGTTTCAGTAGTGAAACGTCAACCCTAGGAAGTCAGTGACCATTAAACAACAACCACACAAAGGAGGACAGTGCATCAATTACTGTACAGTACTATGGACCCCAAACCACCGTTGTCAAGTTAAACGCCAAGCTCGGCACAGCACTCTTCACACGGTGCCTTGACGAGCGTCGCAGCATCAATCCAATTCTGCACATTACGCGAGAGGCTACGGTCAGAGCCTACTACTCAGGGGATCAGGCTACATTATCCATTTTCAGAAACCGCTTAATCCTGTACAGGGTCGCGGTGAGCCGGAGCCTATCCCGGCAGACACAGAGCGCAAGGCAGGGGAACACCGAGGATGGGACGCCAGTCCATCGCAGGGCGCCTGGGGAAATTTTGTCAGTACGCCAATTAACCTGGCAGCATGTCTTTGGACGATGGGAGGCAACCGGAGTGCCTGGCGAAAACCCACGCGGACAAAGGGAGAACATGCAAACACCACACAAAAAGGCCCCGGAACCTTCTTGCGGTGAGGCGGCAGCGCTACCCACTACGCCACCGTGC
>JAZEWU010000013.1:409718-420815 GCA_036362915.1 Geotria australis
GGATTATGCAACGGCTCCTTGAAAGCTCCGTCCCTGGAGGGGTAGCGTGGCTCCAGACGTCTACAGAGGCCGCTGGACTTCAGAGGCGGCTGGTGGCCTGGCCAGGCGCGGAGCAGCTCCCACCGTGGGCCCATCGCACCGGAATAACTCCTTACTCGAGGTTTCATCGTGGTGCCGGCTCCTGCTTGTGAAGGACACTCCCAGTGGCAGAGCTTCTAAGCCTCCTTCGTGCCGGTCGTGAGGAGACCAGGGGGAAAGCGCACGACCCCCAAGTGAGCCGCACCAGACAGGGGTCGCGGCTTACGACAGGGCTTCTCAAACTTATGCACCTCAAAGGCCACTTGGCCCACTTGGGTCTGGTCTCCACGGACCACTAGGTGGCGCTCGCGGACCAATGGTGGGCTGAAAATGGCGATCTCAAGAGACCGAGACAAATATAGATGTACTGATGTACGTTTTCACGGCTGGAGGTATGAGAATTGCTCTTAAGAGCTGCTCTGTTGCGATAGCCGTGGCAAGCGCTATTCCTGTCATCAGGCTAATCACCCCCTCTCAAGATAATTGTCAGGCCCAACCATTTATTAGGAGAGAGGAGGAACGCTCAACACGGCTATCGCGAAAGAGCAGCTCTTGAGAGCAATTCCCACAAACCTACAAATACACACCAGCTCATGTTTGGTAACTTGCAGCTGTCACATTTATATTAGCACTCACGCGCAGTAATGTAACATTAACATGGGTTGTATAAAATGCCCCGAGAATCTGTAATGGGTACCGCGTGTTTCGTTTGCATGATTGAAAATCTATATTTAGATATGTGGTTTTAAAACAGTAAAATCTTCATTTCCTGCGTTCATGTATGTAGTGAATCAATTCACCCTCATCCGGTAATACGTGCCAACTTGGAAATATTGCATAATTGTGCTCGTTTCACAAGCATCTTGTCAAGAGATGTGTATTCTTTCAATGCAGGGAGAAGTATTTAATTGCCTGACAACATTTGTCCAAAAATTCCGATTACAACTCACCGGTGCAAATATATTTCTTGATGGATTATTAAACATTTAAGTTTGCCTATGCATTATGCACAATGATGCGTCGTTTGACTATTATTTTCGGTGCACAGTGATTTAATTTTCCGTGCATTCGCACACACTGAAGTGCTGGCAGGTCTCTGGGTGCGCTATTAGCGAGCGCGTAGCGCAGCAGGAAATTCATACGCCGTACCAGGCATTCACTTAAGGCAAAGGGAAAAGATCACCCTTATAGCCTTAACAAACTGTTGGGGTAAGTGCTGTTAGCAACCACCAATGAAGGCCGGCACGGTACACGAGGGGTGGGTGGGCAGCACCACATCTGGTTGCAACGTTTGCACATAGCACCAGATACCCAGTTGAGGCTGAGTCGACCCAGGAGAGACCCAGAACTGGTTTGGATGTATATCGTCACTGGTGTTGATGTCAATGAGCGGGAGTCGAACTTGGGTCGTCGCGTTCACAGCGCGGCGGGCTAACCACGACACCACCGCTGCCCACTCATTTAAGACACACGCACACTTGCCAATACAGGGTAATGACAGTCAGCAATTTCTACTCTCAAACATTTCTGATTTATAGTTTAATAAAGAGGCTAAGATTTGTAAAATAGCTTTACGCCATCACACTAAGTGTCTGCCATCTGTTATGACTTCTTCCTCCCATGAAGTAACGGGTTCATCCTGAGTTATGCTTTGTGATGGTGAGGGCCTGTGCGGGTTCTGCGCGTCCAATTTCTTTTTGCAATTATTCATGCACTTTAACAGTGAAGAGAATCACTTGGCTTAAGTGCTCTCTACCCCAGGCTAACGTCTGTCCTAGATTTTAAAAATCCATGTACATGAGTTTTAAGTTCCAGTTTGCTTCAGGGAGGGCAAAAAATTATTTATATTGCAACAAGATGTGATTACTGCTTTGCAATAGATACCTGAATAACCAAATGGGTTTTTTGTCTCAGGAAAAGGATTAATTAATTCATAGTCTTACATTATTTTTAATTGAAGTCAGCTTTTAAGGAAATTAATGTTTCTCCGTGAAAAAAAAGTTACATTCTGCACTTATTCGTGCAATCTTGGAAAATAACTTCGGAAAAAATATAATGGTGCAGAATTAATGATAGACTTTAATGGATGTTGGAATTAAAATAAAGTTTTGGGGGAAAATATGAAGAAAAGCTTTTATAAGTACATTAGCTGTAAAATGTTTCGTAGAACTGAAGGTCATGCTATGACATGCTTCAAAAATATATCCCGTCTTTTAATGTGTTAAATTAATAAGTTTATTCCCCACGATGTGTATGCAATTAAGCCATATGTAATTTTCTCTTACCGGTTAAACAAAAATCCCAAATTTTCATGTACCCATAAAAAAAATTCTCTTTCATTTAAATTCAAAATTATTTTTTAAAAACCATGTTCACAATGTCTCCGTTTCGCACGCCGCGTCTCGACTCGGAGTTAAACTCCGCGACTTAACGGCGTAAGACTATTTAGTCATTATTACCCGTGTATTCTGCAAATACTCCCTTCGGGGATATAATTATGAATCGGCGAGCTCTAAATGAATGAGGAATTAAGTTGCTTTTACTAAAATCCGCACACTTTACGCTAAAAACACTGAATGTCATCGGCAAACTATTACTCTTATGACACTATGTCTTTTTGCGTTATAGTCAATTAGGCGCACGGAGCGTCGTGATCCAGCGAGTCGCGCGCACGCCCGCCCGCGGTCACGTGCGCTTAGCCGCGAGGCCGACGCGACGCCGCGCCACCAGCACAGCACCTTCCGCCGACTCGTCTCCTTATCCATCCCATTTCGAGATATTCTCAATCAGGACGAAACGGGGGGCTTTGTAACGGGGGGTTTGTAGAGATTAAACGAAGTATGTTTCCCTAAATGCCGTGCCTACAGCACAGCTGGCACGGTCAAGGCGGCCGTTACGATTCTCGCACCCTCCCGTCTATTACGGATACATTCAAATTTAGGACGAGGGATATTTTTTTCTCTCCTTATCGTCTCTCTCCCGCCCCGCAATTTCATTTCCACGTCCGCTCCAAAGGAGCACTCCTCTTGATCCCAAAAGACAAAGTCTCATCGTTGGGAAGCCACCCCCTGCATCGTTTATGCAAGCTCTAATTACCAATTAATCGTCGTAATTAAACGCCCACGTTAATTCCCCGGCCACGAGGGGAGGAGACGATGGCTGCTGGCGAGATGCCCGGCGAAAAAAGGCTCTCTCGGATTTCCGCTGGGTACGCCACCCCCACCGCCGCGGGTTCCCGCACCGCGCGCCGTTCCGCCAGAGCCCCTGTTCGCGGGCGCTCGGCACGATTCGCTCGCGGGGAGCGCCGGCGCAACCTGCAGAGACGGTCGCTCCGCTCTCCGCAAGTGCCGACATCAGCAAAAGAGAAGTTTGCGAAAGCGTTCGGCAGGTCTCTGCCAAGTCAGGGAAAAAACCCTCTGGACTAACGGAAGGAGATCTCCGGATTTCCAGAAATTCCTCCGAGTAACATTTTGTTTCTATCCAGACGTTAACATTAAGAGTGTGCGGCGTTGACCTCAGACAGGAAAAATTAGAATCGGTAAAAGCCAGGCGAGTCAGACGATGTTTAAGAGTTGATTGTAAGTACGGTAAATGAATTAGCCGTGCTATGTCTGAGTGAAGGCTGGCACCGGAGCACAGTGAGTAGCGCTGCCGCCTCACAGCAAGAATACTCGGGTTTGATTCCCCATGTCCGCGTCGGTCTTCCCAGGGTTCTCCGGTTTACTGCCACAGTCCAAAGACATGCTGTCTAGGTTAAATGGCCTGATGAATAAATTGCCCCTGTGCTCTGCAATGGACCGGCATCCCATCATGGGTATTGTCCTGCCTTGCATCCTGTCTCTGCCAGGCTAGGCTCCGGCCCAGCGCGACGCTGTATAGGATTAAGCGGGGAGTGAGAACGAATGGCCAAGTGAAGCTGTGCATTGAGCGCGATTGGAGATGAGGAGATTCTCACCCCCGCCATCAGAATGCGGAGTTTCCACATCGCGGCTCGGGGCCACCAACAAACATCAGCGGCAGACATTTTGTGCCTGCGAAAACAAATCGGCCGCAATTGAACCCAAGTGAATCACCAGATAATAATAATAGTAATAGCATTTTATAGAGCGCCTTTCACCCGAGGGTCACAAAGCGCTGCACAAGGGCCGTGGAGAGAACGGCACGTCAACAACAAAAAACAACTAATAAAAAACAAATTAACAAATATTACATGATTAAGGCTGTTTCGAGCACACTGAAAGGTCGTGAAACAGGCAATCTTAAGAGCGGCAAAAATCTGCCAGCGTCCCCTAAGATGGCTGTCACTTCCTTAAATAGATGCGTTTCATGTTGTCCCATAACCTTCCAACGGTCATTGCTGTTACAGAAGAGCCACATTTGTTAATGTCCAGTAGAAGCTTGCGCACAGACCCACACACATGTATAATACAAACGTGTGTGTGTGTATGTCTAAAGATCACGTGCTTTATGAGGTATGAAATGGTTGCCGCTTCAGCGATCTTTCACAATAAATAATGCGTTCAAGTAAAAATGCAAACATCATTTTTGCTTTTGCTTACAGGAATGAGGGAATCTCTACAGTGCTGCTGCTCTGCCTGACCTTCCTTTGTAATTTTTAAGTTAGCATCTTAAATATAGAGGAGCAGAAAGAATGCGTGGTGCTCATTTGAAGTCTAATGTCTCCCAACTCCAAACAAGCATCCAGCACGGTTCATCTCTGATGGCAGCTCTGGGCCAGCGGTGGAGATTTCACACGGCTATGTTTTGACCAGTCTCCGCACAAGCCAAACCACTGTTGACTTCCCGCAAAGTGCTCCTGAATGTTCTTTATCTGGGTTTCAAAGCCTACTAAATCTCAACTGTGCCTAAAAAAAAAAACTGCTTTGCTCTCCAAGCCATATTTCTCTGAATGTGAAAGCAAAACTGTTAAATCTATAAAGAAAATCCCTGAGCTGGCAACACTGCAAAGTGGGATGTATGTCAAAACTAGGAGTGCGTGGCATCATTACATTTTATGTGTGATAACCCTTTTGTTTAACGTACGCCCGCTTTACACAACGCGTGGAATGCAGCTCAGTCTACGGGGCGGCAGGGCTCACTTACAATTTTGGGGTTGTGAGTCACCATCCAGCAGTGGATGGGTGATGATGACGATGAGCGGAATCACCTTGATAGCAGGTATCGTCGCCAATGCCACCTTCTTCTTCTTTGCGATTCTTCGGATCACGATGGTCAGCCTCTGGACATCGTTGTCTTTCAGCTCGGCCTTCATCATCGGGAACATCAAAAGAATCGTCGGCATCACAGCAATCATCATAATAAACATAACCTATAAGAGCAGTGTCATTTTCATCATTAGCCAACCGTGTCGTAAGCCGCAACACAATACGCCCATCACAGGTGCAGGAGGAGTGTGTGTGTGTGCACACCGCGTTCATAGAGAGATGCGCGTGTTCCCGTGTATTCCTATCCTGTCTTTACATTTGATCACTTGTGCATCCTGTCATCTCAGGCAGGCAGCCCATGGCATCTGGGTCTGTCCCGTGACCTCCTGCCAGCAAGCCTTCCACACTTCGCTTGGCCTGATACAAGCGTCGTGGTACCATCACCGCCGCTTAGTGGCGAATGGCTGTTTTTGGGTTATTAAGAGGATTGATGGTGCTAGTGCAAAAGTGAACATTTAAAGCTGAAATGGTGTTAACGTTTGAGATTAGTGATCGATAAGTGGGAAGTAAATCTTAAATGAGACATGAAAGCACTGGTGATGTGCAGACTAGTCCACTCGTTGTAATAACTATATTATACATTATAACGCACCACGCATATTTTGTTCAGTGTCAAAGGTATTGATTCAAAGAGAGAATGATTCAGAGGCACAAGGAAACTGCTGAGAGGCAGGGAAGGGGAAGGCAGCCACGCGGTTAGCCAGCGCCAACATTTGCCAGACACTGCATCCTATATATTATTATATAAGCCAATTCATTAACGAGATTTTTTTCGCTGTAGGAGAAAACCGGAGAACTCAGAATAAACCCACGCAGAACAGGGGGAGAACACACAAACGTCACAAAATAAGGCATCGAAGCAAGAATCTAACCACCTCGGACACAGAAATTACCGCTTCGTCACCATTGCGGACAAACATAAAAAAAACATTTGCTCCATTATATATTGATTATACAGTATATCCATTTCGTATTGTGTTTAGTAAGGAAGTCAACAGAGGTCATTGCTAGAAAACACCCGTCCTTGCCATGGAACTGTGGAATTTCCACCCCCGAGCCAGCGCCTCCAGTGGAGATGAGTCACCCCAGGCCTGTGTGATTGGAGACACGGCTTCATTTGCGCAAACGTGACAAACACGGAGAAGTGAACACATTAGCTCGTGAGCATCAACTGCAAGCCGTCGTCAGCCATATTTCAGCGACCGCGGCTTAATTAACTGTAAATGTATCATATTTAATGAAGCAATACTTAATTTCACACCCAATGCTGCATCCAATAGCGCATTTTATGATTTATAATTATTAACATAATAAACAGTGCATGGCAATTGACGTAAACGCGTCTTAATTTAATTACGACTGCAAAAAAAATTCTAAATGCTCGTTAGACGGATTATCGACAGTCGTCTAGACTTTGGAGCAAAAATACAACACTCTGAGACACAACGACTAAGGTGAAAGCGATAAATAAAAAAACATTGCTAATTATAACTTAGACTCAGAGAATCCCGTGTAACTTCAATCAACCCTTTCCGTTGCTATTGCACAATAACAGGAACACATTGTTTTATTTAAACTGAAAATGGGTAACACGGTGGCACCGCGAGTAGCGCTGCCGACTCACAGCAAGAATCCTGGGTTCGATATAATACTTATGATGATTAAGTAAAAACAACGACGATGATAAATGTGATGGATGAAAACGATGTTGATTCGATGATTACGATTATCACAGTGAAACCTATGACAATGTGGCTCTAAATGAACGCGGGCCAGAATTTGAACTCATCCCACCACTGATCTGGAGTCCGGCCACCTGAACATTCGTAAAATACATCAACGCGGGCGCAAAATACAACAGACGGCGTCGCGTTGCGACGCTCACCGCTAATGTCGCAGGATCTACGGCTCCGAACGCCTCGCGTTTCCTATTTGACATTGAATGGTGGCGGAGTTTTAAAATAGTGCTAACCGAAATAAATCAAATCTCTATTTAGGAGATTATCGCTTTCCCTCTTGCCACGTACACAGGTCGTTTGTTACACATGCTCCAGGGCCGCTGCTGATGGATGTGTGCCGTAAACACGGCGGGAAATTAAACACTTTGGCCGGGCGCGCTGTCAAGCCGCGGCTCGCGCTTAATAACACTTGCACGGAACTCGCCCATGCGTTTCAATCACAACTTTTCAGACAGATACTTTGAACTGAAGGTATATTCATTCATTATTAGTAGCCGCTTTATTTTATCCAGGGTGCAGGCAGGGCTATACCCGGGATGCGACATCAATCCATCGCAGGGAACCGAGTGTAATTTAATCAGCAGGCCAATTAACCTATGCGGCATGTCTTTAGACTGTAGGAAACCGGAGTACCCGGCGAAAATCTACACGGACACGGTGAGAACGTGTCCACACAGAAAGGCGGCACCTGAGCCGGGATTTGAACCCGGGATTTTTTGCTGTGAGGCGGCAGCGCTACTCACCGCTATGCCACCGTGCTGAATGTACAAATGCACCTAATTTCCCCCTCTCTCTCTCTCTGCGTGTCTCGCTGAGCCCAAGCTGACAGGACGTTACGAGGGGAGGAGCAGACGCTCGCACGGCGGGCAGGTCCCTCGGCGGTGTATTTGCGTGACGTTTAAGTGATAAATATAATGGGGTAGTTACACAAAATGCACTGACAACAGACTGATAAATATGATGGGATCTTTAGACAACGCACTGACAAGCCGCTGTCCCTACAACAGCATTTATTTATCAAATGTCAAGGTAATAGGCAGCTGTAAAGACGCAGAACCGGCACTCGCTTGCTCCACGCCACTGCTGGCAGAGGGGCCTCGAACTAGAGGGTATTTGGCCTACTCTTCCACGCTGTCCAGATGTCTTGCAAGAGGTGGCAGTGCCCACACTTTACCCCACCACGAGACCCACCGATATACTGTTACGCCCCAATTCTCACAGCTGGATGGACAGAGGCTGGGTTGGGAGTGGAGTGTGGCGTAGCGGGACTCATTAAACCGGCACCGTTGCTTTCACTGCCATGCCGCAAGATGGGATCGAACTGGCGACCTCTGGATTGCGAATGTAGCGCGATGGCCATTACGGCCGCGGTGGAGGTGGCGGTGGCGGTGGTGGCGGTGGCGTCCCCCCTGGATGTTCTATATTTATTAAAATCCGCGCATTAACATTTATTCCGGCGTTGCGGGCGCGCGTTCCCGTCCTTCACGGCTGCCGATCGTGGCCCAACCTTTGAGAATGTCAGCGAAAGACGCGCTGTTATTATTTTATTATTACTTTTTATCACCATCACGCCTTTATTTATGCCCGTCGGTGAGATCGTCCGTAAGAGAGAGGTTAAAGTGGGTAATTGCCAAGGACGATGATGCATGAGCAGCATCTGTGGGAACTGTCCGTGAAGGTTCTCATCCATTGAAGACGCATGGCCGACCTGGCCGGCGAGAATGCTCGGCTGGCTGGGGGAGAATTGAAAAGGCCGTGCTGACAGGTCTATTAGAGGGTGGGAGACGGCGGGGCGGGGAATGGGGGTGATATACATGACATTGACCCACGGCGCGCTCGCCGCGGTGTCAACGAACGCAATTGAAGAGCGGGCGAGGTCGTGCTCACGGTGACCCGGGCTGTAGCATGAGGATGGAGCATGAATAAGCTGTCAGAATTAATAGACTTCTTGATACACTACGGCTAAGAATGGAGCCGATGGTGGATAGATAAGAATATAAAGCGTCGCTTCCTGTGCTCTGGTGAAGATCTCCCCGAGAACAGCCTTGCCTGCCCTCACAGAGTCACCTCCTGCTCCCCTACTCACCGCCTTGCTCGATGCTCACACCATCGACAGCCGCAGCAGTGACGTGTGGCTAGCGAGGGACTGGTGCCCGCACCAATGTGTGTTGAGCTTATTAACACTCCGGGACTGATGGAGAGATTGCCACTTTGTGGAAATTCAGCTAAAGACTGATCGGACTGCGGGGTTGGATAGTTGGCTCAGGAAGGTAAGGTATTGTCGGAGCGCTGAGTCTGGCTGAGATCCTGGTTTCAAGTCTTGGACGCCTCCTGCAATGTAACTGGGTTCTCAGGTGTCGTTATTTTGACGGCCTTAGTCCCAGTCAGTAAGAGCTGCACCAATAAATCATCACAATATACTTGTGATGGCAACAAAATGAATTATAGGGCCACCAAAAAGTATGCTCTCGAAACAGAGACGGGCGGAGTGGTGGTGCTGCCGTTAGCGCACTGTGCTACGAACTTGGCGACCTGATCTCGGCCACACCTGACAATTACGGCAAAAATATCTGAACTGGTCCTAGGCCTCCCCTAGACCGTGGCATTCTGAATAGGTGCTCGCTCACAGCCCTTGCCCTAATGGTTTGTTAAGGGCTCCTGTGGTATCACTGTCAAACTGACATACTTGTTGCAGCAGAGAGACACTCTTTATCCTTCATGCATCTGTACATGTTTTTTTCTGTTAAGATTAAGACAAAAAATACTTTCCAAAAGATGTGGCTCTTCATACGGATGTAATGACAGTTCATGTTTTGGGAAATTAACGGGAATATACGTCGTTGTTGGTGTCTTCTGTTCTGTTTTTATCCAGTTTCTCACTCATCGCCATCATCAGATGAAGACTGCATTCAGAAACTATCACAGTGCAGTTGCATCACCCCGTGCCACAGAACGGTCTGCTCAAGGAAATATCACAAGGACTGCTTCTAAAGTGTCTTAACGTGACCTCTCATCCACACGAGGGGACCGCAGGACCTCACCCACCCCGCCACACAGTCACGCCCATTGCATACCAATCAATGCCATTAGTTTGCATTTGCAGAACTGGCGTTTAGCTAGCGTTAATAATAATACTTTATTTATATAGCACCTATCATGCAAAGAGCTCAAGGTGCTTTACAGTTGGCATAAATCAACATGGTAGAAACAGAATAAAGCAATGACACAAAATACAATCGCAAAACCAAATGTAACGATATTTCTGCGCGATCGTTAGAGACTGAGCTGAGCGTTATTGTGTTGAGCTGAGCGTTATTGTCTTTCACGCGGAGTGAAACGCCAGTACCCAGAGAAACTCGCGCATATACGAGGGAATACCACTCTAAAATTTGCGCAATTCTAAGACCTGCTATATGTTGGCACAGTACAATCGGGAGTCTCAACACATTATTATTATAAACTTAAAACAATATACAGTGGTGTTTACATACAGCTGAGTTGTTGTCGTGGAGACGGGGAGATGGTCGATGTCTGGTGGTCGCCGAGTGGTGACTGGTCGCCGTGGTGACGGTGGTCGTCGTGGTTTCTTACTGGGCCGCGTGACAGCGACTATCCTCCCTTACATGGAATATAACAACGAAACACAATCATGCAAACTGTAATAATACAAATGTCCTGGATTAAAGGACACATTCATATTCACGAGAAGAACACAATTATCTAACACATCAGTGGGGTTTTTTTCGTGCAGCTATTGGTGGCCAGACGGATTCGATCCATGCGGGGTGCACCAGCCGTGCCGGCGCTGTGCCGTGACGGAGCCACCCGGGCCCCTTGAGCCAACTATCACCTCCGGATGCAGCAAGCGGAATTAGGACGTTTAGATTAGCAATAAGTAAATCAATAGAGAAATATATGAAAGGAATTCTAACAGAAATCCGGGACAACCTCAGAGTAGAGTCGCTGCTTCTTTGGACTGAGAGGAGTCAGTTGAGGTGGTTCGGGCATCTGGTAAGGATGCCCCCCGGAAGGCTCCCTCGGGAGGTATTCCAGGC
>JAZEWU010000013.1:420841-433738 GCA_036362915.1 Geotria australis
GAAAGGGATGTCTGGTCCACTCTCCTTGGACTGCTGCCACCACGACCCTCACCAGGACAAGCGGTTTAAAAAATGGATGGATGGAATTCTAACTCATTTGAAACATTGTTCAAAGTGTACCGACTTTGTAAATCACTAAAAAGAGTCACACCTCAAATTCTGAGATGAATATTTTTGGATTAGGTATTTAGAATTGCTCTTAAAAGGGCTGCTCCTTCGGGATAGCCGCGTCGAGCGTTCCTCCTCTCTCAAAACGCCATGGCTAAGGGTATCTGTTGCCCTATCCCATGGGGAACATGGCTATAATTTACTTTACAGTGTTTTAAACAAAATAAATAATTTACGGAGCAAGAGAGAGCTCTCCAACACAGCTAATATGAACCCTTCCTGGCTGGGCGCTTGGAAAAAAAACTGGCGTGTGCAATCATCGTTGTTTCAGTTCTTCACGTGGCATTTCCAAAAGGCACCTCTGCAGTTGCTAAAACAATCAAATAGGTGGCAGCAAGCATTCGCGGGCTGGACGGGGCCAGACTCATCATCGCGAGGCTAGCCCCTCGGCCATTTCTGAATTCTGAATGCAGCCGTTCATTTCACATTGCTGTGCAGCCTCATTAGGCACAGACACAGGCCATTAACGGCCGCCATTAGTTCTCCGCTTAGCTTCCACCCTCTAATAAACCGCCAGTGTTCCATAAAAAAGAGCTGTAACAATCGTGACATGATATTTATTGTAGTCTCATCGCCTGCGATGGCGTTTTTTTCTCTTCTCGGGTGGGATTAAATTATTTTTTACGGGCATGAATCAATGGCACGCACAGCGGGGGAGAGGCAATCTAAAAGTTAAACGATAATGATTTCTCATCGCTTCTTGCCCCTCCGATGCCTCTGCTTCTCACTATCAAATGCATTAAATACATATTGAACTGTTATATTATTATTATGGCTACTGAGTCCCACCATAACTTGCCAACTTTATTGTTAAGTCATTTACGTATAGTTATAATAAATAAATAGAAGCATATTAAACGATAAATATTTTTGACGAATGTACGGGGCGCCGGTAATATCACTCACGTGGGTAGATCATGCTCTCCTCGCGTTACAGGCCACATACTACAATGACTCAAAAATAAACATATATGTAATGATATTAACATTATTTTCAAACGATTTATTTGAGACCCCTTACAAGCTGATCATCACCAGCAGTCACGTTCTATCCACTGCTGGATTAATAATTATGACAGCTGATACGAAGGCCTCTCTCAGTGGTCACCAACTCTCATGACCCTGCGATGCTGTTGAGCAGCACTGATCTCTACTTTGCAAGTCACTGAACAATATAATAATAAATAACATTCTACATTGTAAGTACTCGTATGCATCATATCCACTCATGGCCCTGAGCCAGTGGTGGAAATTCCCCATTCCTGTGATGGATCTAACCTCCCTTGTGTCGCAAGAATCCCGCTTGCAGTGCCTGCAAGCTCAATGGGTATTTTCTGCTGTAATAATGAACATCTATCTATCTATCTCTGGAGGATCACTGCTGGTGACCTCTAACAAAGTGGTTCTAATTTGATCAACTCCATGGTAATGATAACACAAAGGGCTCATCATGATCAGTGCTGTTGATGCTGCCACACATCACCATTCCATCCGCCCTTTTGCTAGATCCCACAGTTGTTGTAAAGTTGGTACCCAATGTTAGAGATTACTCTTATTATCAATCTCATAGATATCATTATTGAATCTTGTTCCAAATTGGATTTGTAAAAATAAATCATAATACATTCTTCCAGAGGTAACTAAACAACACAAACATATAATTTTAAGAAAGCTATGTTTCATCATTCACGATATGCACACTAATGTACACTAACTGTATGTACACACACACTCGTGCTCGATAATTAATCAGGAAAATGAGTCTGTATCATTATCATCATTATTACAATAATAATGATGGGCCAATTAAAATTACTTCGTCTCAGAAGAACGGTCATTAAGCTAAGAAAATAGAATGTCGGTCTCGCCATTAGCGCTTTTATTAACGTACACGCGCATTTATTTTTCGGCTTGCCATAGCATCGCTCCGAGGGTGTTTGTTGAACGCTTAGACATTTAGAGTTCAAACAAATAAACACGTAAGCCGTCGTTATTCCACGGCTGGGTGAAGCCGTGTCAGTCGGGGGGTTGTTGACCAGAGATCACGCGGCTGTTCAGCGCAGATTCGTGAAGGTGGTGTGTCCGCGATAACGGTTCCGATATCGCTCGCCACTGACGTTAGCCGTGAGCCGGGAAATGAACTCAGGTCGCTGCGTTCATGGCGCAGTTTGCCGCCCGCTGTGCGTCACTGCTTGACACGTGTGTGGACACACGTCACTAAAAATAACGATTGAACATAACACACATACTTAAAAAACACCTTCAATAACATCACCCATTATCACTCCAGGAGATGTTTACAATCAGCATCACAAGAACACAAGCGAATCAATGGACTCATTACCACTCTGAGAAGTAAGTCAATCAGCATCACAGTAACACGCACGTACACCACCTATAGCCTTAATCATTTATTTTCTGTTGCTTTGGTTTTTTATTGTTTTTTCTTTCGTTGTTGGCATGCCGTCCTCTTCGCGGCTCTTGTGCAGCGCTTTGTGACCCTAGGGTGAAAGGCGCTATATAAATTGAAATTATTATTATATATAACGCAGCAGCACACGTCAGCCGGGCTACTCGTAGCCTGAAGACGCCGCCAATGAAGGAGGCGAAACGTCGTGAAGGGACAATAAGAAATACGCTCGCCACGGTGAACCCGAAAGAACAGCTCTTCGGGGCAATTCTCACCTTAGTTGCCTGTAGACTTTCTTTCTGCGAGGCCAGATGTTACCACTGCACAGCCACCCTGCCGCCAGCCCAACAGGTGCTCGCTAACAACACCTGCCGTCCGTAAAGGATAAACGCGGAACATTATTTGCAATAAATGAGTTACATGCAATATTAACGGAGCAATGCATCAAAATAATAAATTATTTTTGACTTGAAAAATCCCGCGTTATTTCCTGGCGTTCCGTTTAAATTGGTGGTGGGCGAAAAGAAATAAATAGCCAACCCCTTTAAAAACTTTAATAAATCTTACTTTCTGGGACGCATACAGAGTGCACGGTGAGAAAAAGGCACCTCCAATCATCCATTTAGATTGTTGGGACCATTGCTATTAGTCAGCGCCTATTGAGGCCTATTGAGGCACTAACTCTGCAGGCAAGTATTCTATTCACAGTTCAAAGATGGGTCTCGTACCCCTGGAGGTCAAAAGAAGTGCTTCCGAGACAATCTCAAAGCGCATCTCAAGAACTGACACCTGGACCCAGACAACTGGGAACAACGTGCTTCCGACAGTACATCACGGAGGGCCACGACCACGAAGGGAGGCCACCACTGTGACAAGATCTGCGGGTCACGGATAGGCCTGGTCAGCTACCTTCACACCCACGTCCAGCCAGTCCCACAGCACAACCCAGACCTGTAACATCTGGAGCGATATCAAACTCAATCCCAGGTCGCATGCGGTGGGATAAAGTGTGGGTACTCCCACGACCCTGGGATAAAGCGTGGGTGGCGACCCTGCTCCACATCATGAAGCAGGGTCGCCACCTCGGAAGCGCCAAAAAGCGTGCACCGGGGAAACGTTTCGTGCATGGCGTGTTTGTTGTGTCAACGCAGGAATCCCACAAAGAGCTTGCAAGCTCACTGGGTATTTTGTGCTGTAATAATAAACATCTACCATCTATCTATCTATCAACAGAGAGCGGGAGCACTGTACCCTGTGTAACGGGCAAAACCCAGGCTTTGAATAATGACTAATTCCGTGAAAACGTACAGATTTCCCAGGACAGATACCTGAAAAAGGAGGACGATCCTGGGAAAACCAGGACAGGTGGCAACCCTCTGATGAGGCCGACTGCGTGTTTACCGCTACTCGCGTCGATTTCTCTCTCTCAGTGGCTGCACACCCACAGCTGTGACGGATCCTAAACAACAGGTCTCCAAAGGCCTCTCCGGAGCAAAGGGCCTCCACTTGTCCTCAAAACGCTCCGACATAATGTGCTGCGGTGGCCCAGGGGCAGGCGTCCCAAACCACCACGCAGCGTCCAGACAGCCCGAGGAAATCCGTTTGTGGTGTCTCGCCTATCCGTGGGCGGGCTGGGGGGCGCCCCCCAGTAACCCATTCATCATCCCCCCGCGAGTCGTTGTTGTTTACACGGGTGCTCTTCGGGGTCACGGCGGGGTCACGTGGGGCTGTCTCCTGCCTCCGAGCTGGATAATCTGCGCCGCAGCTGTGAATGCCATTAATGCCGCCTCCGCTGTCCATTCATTTATTTTAAGAATCCCCCCCCCACACACGCTTGTTCTCTCTCCCCCTCGCCTCTAAGCGGCGATCTCTGTCTCGCTTTGTTTGCCTGTCTGTGGTCTATTTTGTCTCACTGTCTTCCTCTCTCTCTCTTTTCATCGTTCTCCCCATTACGTCTCATTCTGCTTTAGCTATATTGTCTATTGAACTATAACGGTAAATTAATTTACGTTCAATTTAAAATGTACGTGTTTTTTCCTTGTGTGAAAAGGTAACGGCACATGTCTCCATCGCAAATTAGCACGGGCAGAAGTTGTACAGGGTCATCCAAAATGAGACGCTCTGGTTTGAATCGCCGATATCCGTTGAAGTAATTCATTTGGTGTCATGGAACACGCAAAGCTTGGGAGTTTATACCCGGTGTGTACAGGAATAATCCACACGCGGTTGAACGATCACAGCCGCTGTGGACAGCATCACTGAAGAAACGCTCGCTGCTGCGATTATGGAAAATTCCAGTGGACGTCTGCGAACGGTATAGGATGCACAGGGACCATATATTGGAAACGTTTCTACGTGAATATAATCTCCGGTGCTTGACCGACGTTGTGATATCAGAACCAGTGCTGTAAGTGGAGCCTTCAAATAAATACAGACAATTTAAATTCGAGCGTCTGCCTTTGATGACCTTGCACATTTGCATTATAGAGATCATTCTCTGCAGACAACAAACACCGCTGAATAAAGCAACGTTGTACCTATTGTTATTGCTCCTGGTTGAATGATGGGCTGAGCGCCTTTCACCCGAGGGTCACAAAGCGCTGCACAAGGGCCGCGAAGAGAACGGCATGTCAACAACGAAAGAAAAAACTACCAATAAGAACGTCCAAGACCCGACTTGCTGACGGTAACTTTCGCGAGTTTCATTCCCACTGACAAAGCCGTCTTTCCCATGCTTCTTTTACTTGTTAATCATATTTGTGTCACGGTAGCTCAAATGAATTTTCGCATTTTAAATATTCCCAACAGGTATCGTGATTTGCATCCCACTCAATTACTCTGTAAATGTTTGTGACATTTTAATGGCTTGCATTCAGCATTTCCCTTATTATGCTCTAGAGCCTTGATGCATGGGTGCATTGACGAGACAACAGCAAAACAATCCCAGTGCATTAATTAAAATAATTACACATAGGATTACAATAACATTAAAAGGAGCTGTGGGGGCCTCTTTAATTATTCACTCTATGATGTGGCAGAATACAGCACATCAAAGAATAATATATATTTTTTAAACCTCATGTTTCTGTAAATGATTTCCACATCATTTTCGCCTTCAGATCTCAACAATAGCACGACATGTTTAAGGGACACTAAGGCTGCGTCAGTCATTTGCATCAATGAGGCACATATTCGTTATCCGTATTAACGAGCACGGTGCATTTTAGCTGCTAGCCAGGTTTGGCGGCAGGGTGGCGCAGTGTTACCATCTGGGCCCCACGGAAAGGTCCTGCCCGAGGCAGTTTGATTCCCGACTCAGGCACCTTACTGTGCGGAGATTGTGTATTCTCCCCTTGTTCTTCGTGGGTTTCCTCGAGGTTTTCTGGTTTCCTTCCACAACTAAAAAACATTAATTATCCGATAATATCATAATTTCTCGGAGGCAGTGTCTGGAGGGTTGATGCCGGCTGACCGCCTGGTTGCCTCCTCTCCACCTCTCTACGGTTTCCTGCAGCGCCTTGGGAAAGGCGATATGGAAACGTAACAAATAATGATCACACAGAACCATCATTATGATCATCATTATCATGAGCATTCATTGTCTATCTACTGCTGGATGAAGGCCTTCTCCCAACGGCGTCAACTCCATCTCACGCCTGCACAGAAATGGATTTCCGTGCTCCATCTCCCACAGTGGTCGATCGCCCTCTAAGATGCGTTCCCTTCATCGGCTGCTATTACACCAACAGGCTCGCCCATCAATTCTCATCGGCAATGACGTCTCCGATGTGTGTTTGTTCCGTGATCTAAGGCCATCCACGCTTGTGACAAATTATATTCGGTCATTCTGACAGTGATGGGACTACGAGGCCATCATCAGCTTGATGCATTCGACACCCTGGTTTAATTCAAGTTGGATGAAACTCATTTACAACCCAGAGTTTAATTCGTGCTGTCCAGGCGCTCCGACATCATCATTACGTGCCGTCTGGGTTACCGGGCCTGAGACACGTCAAACCTGGAAACCGCAGTCATTGCCACGGTAACGTTGCGCAGTTAATAACCGAGAAAATGTTTATTTTAACTACAGCAACAAAGTCCCAGCCAGACACACGGATTATATACAAAGGCAGCGCTTAAACACTAATGACTACAATTTGCCATGGAAGGCAATCTTACTATTGCCAGAACTGTTAAGCGGATCTGTTGTGCAAATGAAAAGCCGACGCTTTGTTGAAAACTGCAGCGATAGCTTTACCAGAACGAGTTAAAATAAAATATAGAGAAAATCATACTAAAGGAAGCTTTTATTAATTCAGACCACAATGTACCATTTCACACTTGAAATACTAAATAATTATAATCCTGAAAGCATGTCTTTGGGTTTATTTAATAAAAGTAATTTCATTATACCCAAAAAAAAAATTATCACGTCAATTTTCAGTAATCATCATCGCCAGCCATTGCGTACCCACTGTGGGATTAAGGCCTACCCATGCCGTCGCCATCTCTCACATTCCCGCAATCATTAGTTACTTGTAATATATTATTTACTTGTTATGTAGTTTACAATTGATAGAATGGGATCAGATTCTTCCTGTTCTCTAATTATGGAAAAAAACAAAATTCTGGTTGACAAATGATTATATAAAGGTTAACAAATAAACAGTTACTTGTCACATTTTAGCAAACCTATGGAAAACCACTGTAGAGAATTTTTCTCAAGAGCTGCTCTTTCGGGATAGCCATGACTAGCGTTCTTCCTTTTCCCTTTGCGGCCTTTCAGCTTCGAGGCCGAGCTGAAAAACAACGATGTCCAGAGGCTGACCATCGTGCTTTGAAGAATTGCAAAGAAGAAGCTCCCGAAAGAGCAGCTCTTGAGAGCAATTCTCACACATCGAGCCGTTTAAACCTACATCATTACAAAACCTCTCATCATAAAATCAAGTGAAACTGTCTCTCCACTCACGTAAGTGTGGGTGTTAACTATCTTCAGTTGAACAGTCCTGATGCTGTGCTGGGAATTCCACATTCCTATGGCAGGATTTATAGGGTACTTCCCACAATGTAAGCCTCTATTTACTGACCCCGGTGACATTATTATTTATCACGGGTTGCATATTTCTTGAAGGCACAAAGAATAAATACATATATCGCTGTGACCTCAATAAATTCCGATCACATACACAACATGAAGTTCAAACTGACATTAAGAAATAAAAAAAAACTAATATATAAATAAACCCTGTGAACAATTCCCCAAGTTGTCTGCAATAAGAACACAGCGTTGTATTAAGCCGAGCAACGTGACTCGTTATACGTTTGCGTCAAAGGGTAATGATTGTGTTACTCATCCAGACGCAATGCTCGCACAACACGGCCAACTCTCTCCTAAAGGCACGCCATTGTCACTGGCTGTACACTAATTATGTGGTAATTGTTGTGGAGCAGTGTGCCAAGGGGTTGTCTGGTTTGAAGCATCTCATCGGTTGTTGTCAATGTCCCTTCCATCGAGTTCAACAACACCGCTCGTGTAACTAAAGTCTCCCCTTGTGGGACCGCGGCATGTTTCTCAAAAGCCGCATTGTGACTCAGCCATGTGGCTCTCTGTGGCGGTGTGTGCTTCCAGGAAACCGAGCCGGGCCAGACGCCATGCTTATTGCCATGTTGCTGTCCGTCTCGAGGGAAAGAATAATTGTCCGATTGGTTCATCGTGCCCACCCCCTGACCCAGATTACCAGGACGTGACGGTTTGATTCTCGCTACCAACTCGTGGCGACCCGTGCAGGATATCACCAAAGCATGCAGCTTGCTGCAGTCTGATGCTAAAGGCCTTGCGAGAGGTAAGCCATACGTTATGTAGCATTATAACGTAATTCATTTAACATCATCATTATCCTATGGGGGTCAAGGTAGAAGCGTTCACGTCGCGATCCCTGTCAGGAAATACTTGGTATTGCCTGCGAATTCTACCAAACATTTCGAGGCCAAGCTGAAAGACAACGATGTCCAGAGGCTGACCATTGTGCTTCGAAGAATCGCAAAGAAGAAGATTATCCGATCGGTCCGGTAGAGGGTCGCGGAGAGCCGGAGCCTATCTCGGTAGACACAGGGCGTAATGAAGGGCTATACCCAGCATGGGATGCCAGTCCATCCCAGGACAATGGGGACAATTTAGTCAATTAGCTCAGACAGCAGCATGGCGTCAGCCTGTAGGAGGGAACCGGAATACCCGGCAAAAACCCACGGGGATATGCGGAGAACATGCAAACTCCACACAGAATGGCACCCCAGCTGGGAATCAAACCCAGGGACTTCTTGCTATGAAGCCACAGCAGTACTAACTGCGCCACCGAGTATGCATGGGAATAGTTAGCCCGTAGCATTACACACACATTCTATCTTACAAATAGAGCAGTTGTCCTATGACTAGATCTGCCCCTGCCATGGAAACGTGGATTTTCCTTCTGTAGTAATGAGAGACGAGTGCAGAAAGACACTTATGTGGTGAACCCTGAAGGGACGCTGATGATGATGTGCTGCGTTGACATGTACTTTCTAATAATAAAACGCAATTTAAAAATCTTCTTCGCATATTACCTCACCAATCCCTTCCTGGTAGAAAAAAGTGTCCATAAAATATGTAATCATTCTCAGTAGCCATTGTTATACCATTAATAGTCTAATGTGATACGTACCACAGGAAGTCACCGCACATGGCTTAATAATGGATTAGTCCGATACTGCTCTTGCCGTGCCTTATTTTTGTTCGCACGTAATGTAACAGGAGTGCGTTTTTGGATTTCATTTCTGATATCGGTCTTTTGGATTCTGTTTAGACACAATTTCATATTTTAGTTTGCATTTTTATGTTTAAAACGAATTGCCCTTGAATAGCTCTCAATGTTTACGCACTAAAAATGTAAACGTTTTACAACATTTAAATATTAGGCGGTCAGGTGGCCCGGCAGTGGGGAGAGATAGAGGCCTTTACACAACAACATAACGCAAAGATCCTCCCCCCCCACTGCGTAGCCTTTAACATCCTCTTGGGACGTACACAGGGCGTTGGGGTAAGTGCTGTTAGCGAGCGCCTATTAAGGCCGGCAAGGCCCGCGAGGGGCCTGTGTGGCCAGAACTACCCCGTTTCTCTCGATGCGAATATTCCCATACCACACACACCACGGCAACTTCGGTATACCTATCACCACTGATTAGCCGTGGTCAGGAATCGAACTCAGGTTGCTGGGTTTATCGTGCAATACGCTAGTGACTATGCAACCACTCCCCACACTCCAAACAGACTCGCACACACTGCACACAACCACCGTCACATACGGACGTTTACACACACACGCACGTGCAGGCAATTTTGCTGTCTTACTCAAACTTGCCGAGTTATATCAAGAATAATTACACATTTTAATTGGGTGTTTTATGACTTTTGCGTGTAATTGTGTTACAAATTCCCTCCAACTATAATGTAATGAATGGCCAATGATATAGACACAGCCTGGTGTCTTCTGTCTGACACCCTCACTTAATAGAACACACAACACACAGTGTTGCCGATACGAGCGCATGCTGTAAACTCATGACAATATGACAGCAAGGGCAAATGAACAAGACTATGGCACTTTAGCGTTGACAGTAATATAACTGCAATTTATTTGGTATGCTTCAAATTAGCATGAAACCTGTTCTTGCAAGCCACCTAAAATAGGCATCTGCAAGAAGGTTAACCACTGCCAAGGCTGGAAATGCCAGCAATTTAATTTATTGGCAGAGCTCAAAATTAATAATTTCATGCTTGACTTTACTCAATTTTCCCCCCACTGCTCCCGGTAGCTAACCGACACTGTTGCTAAACAATATTGCGGCACTTGACTGAGGATGCCGCACTTTTTAGCGGATGTTAACAGCGAGAGAGGAAGGATGAGAAAAAAAAATAAGTGTGCCTGGTCTCAAGCCATTAGCGGAATAAATCACCACACTCTGCTTAGGCTCCACAACCCTTCTGAGTAATTGGGAAGCTCGCGGTTGTGTCTCGAGGCTCGCCTCCATCAGGGGCTACCCATGACAATTATCAGGATGATCAGGGTTAGCATCAAAAGCGGGTGGGCAGGAACTTGGGAGGGGATGAGGGATTGCAGGCCACCCAGCGCTGTGGGCACACAAGGGGTCTGGTGTTCTCCGCGTGCGATTTGAAATTTCATAAGACAGGGAGACTAATCACGGCCGTATTATAATGGATGCTTACAGCGGACCGCAAGGACAGTCATAATGAGACGTTGCTTCAGGTGAAAAATTATCGTACGGTCGAGAGAAGCATGAATTGGAAGGTCCCGGAAGGCCTGTGTGCTGGTGAGGTGCGAGTATTTTTTTTTAAACAAGCAAGGCTTCTCATTATTCAAATCAGATATTAAATTTCGTCTCATCTGAATGCAAAAATAGGACCTCAAAGAACTCATCTCCCAACCATTTTTCAGCCTGATTTGGCTTCTACATATTCTGATTTTTTTTCTTTATATTTTTTTATCATGAAGGCAATTCGCTTGGGTTTCACACTCGTTCGATTCGTTTGGACTTTTGAGTATCAGCACAACTCCAACTGTTTTATTTTTGCTTCTGAAGCACTTTTCTACTTTCCAGCAACTTTGCCTATCTTTAGAGCCCCAAATTATTATACATTTTTTTCTGATGTATGTTTTATAACCGGTCGAATTATAGTGTAATCTGGTTCCTACGGTTCAAGCACACCTTAAATATGAATGTAAGTATCTTTTAAAATACCATAAAATACACCGACAACGCCTGGGAATGATTTGCGTCAATTTTCTGTGTGCCACACTAATTGCCATTCACTCATCTTTAAATAAATTAACATCTCATGTGACGAGACTATAAACAGGCCAACAAGGGAAAAATTGGTATTAAATTGAAGTCATTTAATTAACACTTTGACATCGTATCGTGGTCCAAGATAATTTCTACAGAAGCTAAAACGTTTAACAATTAACACTCTGGACTATAATTACTGGGCCAGCCTAAAAGGTGGTGGCATGTGCATTATGGGATTTAGTATGTTAATTATAAGCCCATTACTGTACACATTAATAGATTTATAAATAATGGTGCTTGAACCAAACCGTTTCATGTGTATTATTACAATGTTGAATTTAGTGCCTTTATTTAAGGCTCAAAATTAAGCATTGGAATTTAGAATACATCTTTATGGACCCAAGGAATGTAATGAAATCCTTGTGAGCTATTACAAGCGTCGTAAGCAACGCACCTCCTACGGCTGTCCTGCTTAAAAATCTTCAGCTGAACTAACGACAAAGAAAATAAACCGCGTTCAGTAATAACGCTATTTCTATTGACGATATTGCTAATTTCTCTTAATGCTACGTGCAGACGCGTGTCTCCAATGTGCCCGGCTTGGCCACCAGATTGGTGGATCTCGCCAAGATCACGGCGTGTGTTGAACATCCAGCTCTAGGGCAACGTGGAGTAGGCTCGAGCGCTCTCGAAAATACATTTCATTCCCTAAGCAGTTGCGTTTTATTTATATCATTACTAGCAAAGTGCTCGCCCGACGGGCGATCTTGTTCCTAGCACGTAACCCACTCTTTTTCCGACAAGACAAAGGCAGAGGAGTGCTCAAGAGGCTTGATGGTACTTGTGCAAAAGTGGAAATTGAACCTGAAATAGTGTTCAGGTTTCAAAAGTGTAATCAATAACAAGTAAAGCTGAATAAAAGCCTGGGTGTCGTGCAGTTAAAATGACTCGAACCCGGTGTCCTCAGTGTGTACGTATACAGACACTTGCTCATATTATAAATAGATTATTATTTTTATGTGAACATCGATACAGAATAAGTGGCACGCCACTGCGCACAGACATTTTACTGGACAGAAATAAAGCAGCGCGTACGGCTGTACGCGCTGCGTACGGCTGTAAGCGGGTTGAAACGCTCGGACGTGCTTCAGCGGCGAGCGAGCGAGTGCTGCGCGGGATTCAGGCTGTGCTGGCGCGCGAGGGAAAGGTCACATGTGTGAACATTGAGCTCAGCATTGTGGGAAAAAAAACGGAGGGGGCGAAAGGAGTAATGGGCATGTCTCCCTCCGCCCCTTATTGTTTAAGGGCATTAAAGATGATGACAGTGTTTACTCATAGAATTTCTTTACCTCCCCTCATTGTGTAAGGGATTATGATTGCTAAAGATAATAATAATAATAATAGCATTTATATAGCGCCTTTCACCCGAGGGTCACAAAGCGCTGCACAAAGCTGCAGAGAGAACGACATGTCAACAA